>CP107712.1:1800000-2083639 GCA_025854295.1 Lyophyllum decastes | reverse complement strand
CCTAACCCTAACCCTAACCCTAACCCTAACCCTAACCCTAACCCTAACCCTAACCCTAACCCTAACCCTAACCCTAACCCTAACCCTAACCCTAACCCTAACCCATTATCCATGGTACTAAAGACCTGGCGATAAAATTAAGTAAATTACGGTTGAAATCATCCAGGAAGCTCTGGTTGGTAACTGGCGATGTCGTCGCGTTCTATCCCAATATTAACTTAGAGGATTGTATAGCGATAACTGCTGAATTGTATTCCAGACATGTTAAAGGTGATAATATTCACCCTAATACGCCAGAAACTCCAATGGCGGAATTTTTACATAAAAATCCCGAGGAAAATGCTCTTATTTTAAAAGAGCTGGAGATATTTATCTATGCCCTGGAAGTGGGCAACCGTAATTTATATACACAATATAATGGAAAATACTACGAGCAACTCCGAGGCCTTGCTATGGGCGTCGCTGACTCTCCAGACTTAGCTAATCTCTACGGTCTGTATTTCGAGTTAAAATGTGGTATTCTATTAGATCCCGACGTTCCTTTTTACGGTCGGTATATAGACGATTGTTTAGCTTTAGTTTATGCTGTTTCGGAAACGGAAGCACTTAATAAACTCAAAAAAGTACAATATAAAGATTGTGTAATTGAATGGTCGGCCTCTGATTCGCATCAAGCGTTTTTGGACATGACGTTGTACCTTGACGAGCAAGGTTGCCTACAACATCGTCCTTACCGCAAGGCCGGCAATCATCAAGAAAGAATCCCATGGCATTCCGCCCACCCTATTGACGTGAAACGTGGCACGTTCTCCGGCGAAATGTCTCGGTTAGCAACGCTAAGTAGCACTCATCATGCTTACTTGGAAGCGATACAAGAGCTCGTTGCTCTTTATTATAAGCGTGGTTATCCGGAAAGTCTTGTTAAAAGTTGGACTAAGAATAATTTACAAAAACGATGGGCTAGCCGCCTTAATGAAACTCGGCGCGAGCCGGACGAAGTTCTTGTACTTAAATCCACATTTAATACGGCGTGGGATTTCTTTAACGCTAAAACCCTAGGTTTAACTGTCATGGAGTATTGGCGCGAATATATGACTCGCGCGGATAATAACCAACTCGGTTCTGGTTTATATCCGTTATGTGATTCGCTCGGTGCGCTCGGCGACCTCGTCCCCGATGGCCTTTGTGTCAATTCGGTGACTAGCGGCGGGTACCCTTGTAAGTTACCTGACATTAGAAGATTAGATACTCTTAACCGCAAAGTGATCGTCTCTCGGAAACGTGGACGTAACCTCTTTGACTTAGCTAGTTTTTGGAAAAAGACAGTTTTAACCAAGTTAGAGACTCAAGTTTTCGACCAGGAAAATAATACCGACGACCCAACTGTTGATGACGTTGAAATGGAAACAATTCACACGCGGGAACGATCGCCGGATGACTGGCTGGAGTCTTTCAACGCAGATACCCGGAGTTCCGGTTCGGCACTCCCCAAGTAGTACGAGTTGTTCGGCCGTGTCGGCCAACCCCTCCGTCATACCACTTGTCAGGCTTGTGCCTCGGTAGCCCGGGGTACGACCCGAGTATCGGTGTCTGGTCGCGACGGTGTTAACCGCGAAGGACTCTGGGTTACCATCCCAGGGAAAGTACCGGCCGTTTAGGTTCGCTTATAGCAACTCGCCGGTAGCAGGTAGGAAATTCGGAATGGTAGTAACCTACATGGACTCGATTCCTCGGAACCTCGTCGAGTAATGACCTTCTCTTGGTGTCTGTTAGTAATTTGCTAACGGGTTTTACCATATTAAAATGGCATAGCGTGAACTTATTCAATGAATATCGCAAGTTGAATAAAAAGATGACCTAATATCTTGTAAGTACCTCGGTAGCTGCGTTTCATGCAGACGGTATTAACCGTAGTTTATTTAGAGGGGCCGCAAACCCCCTAACCCTAACTCTAACCGTACGTACTATTTAATGAAAAGTTAAAATACATAACTAATATTCTTATCGATTAGCTAACCCTAACGTAAGCACTAACCCCAATCACTAACCTAGTATCTCCACAGGTCACGTGATCGATGCACGGGATGGCATCACGTGGTAAGGCTTACTAAACTTTCACAGGGCTCATGTCATATGACAAGCTTAGGTAAGTCTTTCATCGGATCAATTCTATTATTAACCGTGGGAGCACGGGATAGAATTAGGATCAACCCGGACCTTCTTCGGATCTACCGGGCCCTTCGGGCCCGGTCGGATCTTTGTCGGAGCGCCCAGGATGATCTGGTGATTGATGAAGTGCGCACGTTCGTGATCGGCTGGTTGCCGATTCGTTCGGCACTCGGTTATATCAAGATATTATCCCGCGGTCCTATTTTTAGGCCGTGTTGATGAGCAATCCTTCACACGGCGGGCTTGTTAGCCCGCATTGTCTCGGGTTTGTTGCTCCGGATAGTGTCATCTGATTGATTACGAAACGGGCCTGAAGAGCTTAAAAGCGAAACAGGATGGTGGACTCACTCCCCACTGTTGCCTAGTCGTAACAAAGCCCCTCCGCACACAGTCTCGCACCCTTCGGGTGCTCGCCTCCCTAACCCTAACCCTAAGTATGTAGGCACATGCCGGGGCCACGTTCCCTGTTTTTAACCCAGCAGGCACAATGACATGGATGTTCAAATCCAACATCGCGAAGGATCCCATCAACAGTGACCAAGAATCGTGGACAATGGAGTCCTAATGAGGTGCGTGTTCCTTGGTGAATTCCCATGCTAATTGCTAGGCTCATCGGACAGTATATCACGCCATTGAGTTCTCGAAAATCTTTTTATCCTATGCATTCGCCTTGTAGCATTTTTCCCCGTCGTCCTGCGCAGTGCCAACGAGGTCTGTGCATCGTTGCCTGTGTGTAACCGTAACTCATCTTGCTCCATTCTATTACCCAACCCGCCTGTCTAACGCTCGGCACCTGTAGTTAAGGCGTCAACGATCTCGCATATTTTCACGCCCATATGAACCCTTTTACTTCGCGGAGGTCGACCTTCTCCATTATCCATGAACCCGCCACACCAGATCTATTCCTGTAAGTCGCCGTCCCTCTTCCATCTAGTTGTTATTTTCATCGAACGTAGTGCTAAAAGCGCGCACATGAGCTCATCCACCAAACCCACCTCCGCCTCCAAACGTCCAATATCCTCCGTCTTCTCTCCTCCACTCCAGCCTCCTCGCCTGCGCTTGTAGCCCTGGGTATTTTGTTCTGACATTCTTCTCTGGTGTGAGGCTTCGTCCCCAAGTTCATTCCCACTCGTTCTTTCAGCTTCGTTCTCCCGTTCCGTTCTCCCTCCGCCATCGCCATCGCCATCGTCATTGTTATTGGTGTCGTATACAGTGAGGTCAGAACAACGAGCTCGTCCGAACCTGTCGTTCTGGGGAAGTCGGTCAACATGTTCACAGCCAGTGCAGTAATCGTGGTTGAAGGGCGTCTGCACTGCGGCCGTGAGTTTGAGTATGTCGAGAACGAGAGGAATAAAGCCGTACCATCGTTTAGACACCACCAGCTCTCTTCCTACACAGTCCAAAACTGATTTCGATGGCGGGCATTTGTGGCAGCTGTTGGAGGACAGACGTAGTCAACAAAGGACAAGTCCGAGTACCGACAACATTGGTCCGTGCACCAATAAAACTTACTTACAATTTTCCTCGTCTTACTCATACGTAGATATTTCAAATTAGATAGACTATATAAAAGCCTTCGAGGCAGTAGATAGAATCATCATCTTTATTGTCAACCACCACCATCATCGGAAACCACTGTAGCCTGCTTCAACAGGTTATGGGCCCCGACTGCCACTACTAAATAAAGAAGATTTACCTGCCCACTACTCGACCGAACCGCTTGCCTCCCGTAAACGCAACCGCGCCTGAAAATGTCCGAATCGAACGTCTATAAGATTGACCCCCTTAAGGGTGTTGAAAATTACGCCGTATGGAAGATCAAAATGACCGACATACTTACTGATCAAAATCTCATCGACTACGTTGATGGCACTAACAAGCCTCCGAGCGAGAGTGATCCGGCGTACGCAGCCTGGGTGTCGAAAGACCGAAAGGCTTTATCTTCGATTCGTTTGCGCGTTGGTGATGGCCCTCTCGTATATATCGCGGGTTCGAAAAAGTCGAAGGACGCCTGGGATGCGCTGAAGAATATGTTCGAAGCGCAGGGACCATTAGGCGTCGTGTTGGTGCGTAGAAAGTTCTATGGTGCCAGGTGCGAAGAAGGCAGCGAAATCGAAGAGCACATTCGCGTGCTCCGAGGTTGGCTCGAAGAATTAGCGGGACTAGGAGTCGCGATGAGTGAGGAAGATTTCTCATTCGCAACACTTACGTCGTTACCCGACTCCTGGGACTCGTTTATCCGCTCTGTTGACACCTCGTCATTGCAAGACAGCCACAAATTAATCGCACGTATTCTTGAAGAAGACCGCCGCGTTCGCAATCGTAATGGTGATACTGCCCTCGCAGTCAAGTATAATCCGAACGTTACTTGTTATAGCTGTGGGCAGAAGGGACACCTTGCTACGAACTGTCCAAGGCGAAAGAATGGCGGAGGATCTGGAGGAAAAAGCGAAGGTAGTGGAAGGTCAGATGGAAAGTTTAGGAGGCATCGAGGACGAGGAGGAAAGGGAGACAAGGATGGGAAGGATTCAGCAAAGAGCGAGCAGACCCACCAGGCCCACCAAGTCACCGACGATTATGCCTTTCCTGCCATCGACGACCCCACGAATGACATTGCCTTAGCTGCGCTAAGCCGTACCTCGATTCTCGCCGATTGTGCTGCAACATCGCACTTCTTCCGTGACCGCACCCATTTCTCTTCATACATCGAGACGCCTGGCCATGAAGTTACGGGGATTGGGAAAGCCCCTGGTGTTGGCCGCGGCACTGTCGTCTTAATCTCGAAAGTGGGAAATCATAAAATCCCCATCACGCTCAAGAACGTTGTACATGCACCCGATATGCCTTATAATCTCGTCTCCCTGGGCCGGACCACGAATAGCTCACTCAGCGTCGTCCTAAGGGGAAAACGGTTGCAGGTCATCGATTCCAATAACAAAACGACTGTTATGCATGGTACAAAAACCTCCGAAAACCTGTACCAACTCGACGCATACGTTAGCATTCCCGACATTGCTCTTACAGCCTGAAACAATCGCACCTGGCAGGATTGGCATCGTATCTTCGGGCATATGGCAATGAGGTCTGTAAAGATGCTGAAGTCGAAGAAGATGGTAGAAGGGATGGATGTTACCGAAAATGCCAGCAGTTCCGCGGAATGTGAAGCCTGTATCAAAGCCAAGCATCACGTTGGGTCACTACCGCAAAAATCAGATACGATTTACAACGAAATTGGCGAGATGACTTTCGCTGACCTCTGGGGACCTGCTCGGACTACTGGAATCAAGGGGGAGCGTTATTTCGCTGGCCTTACAGATGGACACATGCGACGCACGACCGTTCACTTCCTGAAGAGGAAAACCGACGACGAGACCTGTGCAATTATCGAGAAATACCGAGCGTATATCAAAAATCAGACTGGCAAGGATTTGAAGGTGATTCGATTCGACAATGGCGGAGAATTCGTGAACGACCTTATCCGCGAATATTGTGCTAAGCACGGAATCCGTATCGAACTCACTGCACCGTACTCGTCAGCCCAGAACGGCATCGCCGAACGTGTAAACCGCACACTGCTCGAGCATGCGCGTGCCATGTTGTTTTACTACAACCTACCGAAATTTCTCTGGCCGGAGGCTGTCGCATATGCCGCCTATTTGAAGAACCGCTCGCCTACCCGGGCCTTGAAGGACAAGACCCCCGAGGAGTTGTTTACTGGAGGGAAGCCGGATGTCTCGAGGTTGCAGGAGTTTGGGCGGAAGTGCTGGGTTCTGGATCAAAGGGGCGTCATCAGCAAACTCGAGCCGAAGTCTCGAATGTTTATTTTTACCGGGATGTCTGATGAATCTCGCGCCTGGAGATATTTTAATCCGGGGACTCGACGGATCCAAACATCTCGAAACATCATATTCCCCACTGATGTCTCAAGTCAAGACAGTTCTACATCCGAATATGTTGACCCCTTGCCGCTCGAGGGGGAGCCAGTTATCAACACAACCGAGCAGCCAACGGATCTAAAGCCACAAAAACAGCCTGTACCCATCACGCCTGAAGCAAAAACACCTACCTCGCGTATTCCTGTCCATTCGTCACGTCTTGCCACTCTCGCGCCAGTAAATTATCGTTTACTACACAATCCAGCAGCTCGAGGACCAAAAGAATGGCAACATCACGTACCAGAAATGCAGGAGAACCCTTCGACAGGAAACATCGCCATCGACGATACTCCCGATTTTGCGCTCCTCGCCAACAGCCACGATGAACCCTCTACCGTGGAAGAAGCACTTGCTTCCGACATTTGGCGAAAATCTATGGAGGCTGAATTAGATCAACTCGAGCGCCTCGGAACCTTCGAAATCGTCGACTTACCTCCGAATCGCGAGCCTGTGAAGTCAAAATGGGTATGGAAAGTAAAAACGGATGGAACTGGAAAGTTCCTAAAGGCGAAATCTAGGCTGGTAGCGAAGGGCTTTACCCAACAGCCTGGAGTGGATTTCTCGGAGACCTATGCACCCGTCGTGCGCATGGATTCGCTTCGCCTACTTCTCGCACTCGCCGCCGCCTACAGACTCAAAATTCACGTCGTAGATATTGTTGGCGCTTATCTCAATTCGAAGCTGCAAGAAACCATTTATCTTTCGCAGCCCCCTGGACTCGGAGATGGAACGAACCGTGTTTGGCGACTTCGCAAAACCATTTACGGTTTAAAGCAGTCAGGACGCGAGTGGAACAAACTTCTGAACTCGCTCTTCGAGTCGTTGGGCTACAAACGCTTCGTCTCCGACCAATGCGTGTACATCCGAGGCACTGGCAAATCGACAGTTGTTATAGCCGTCCATGTCGACGACATGACCATTCTTACACCTGCTGACAAGCTCATGCAGCAAGTCAAGTACGAAATCAACCAACGTTTCGACATTACCGATCTCGGTGAAGCAAACCAAATTATTGGTCTCCACCTCACGCGAAAACCTAACGGCGACATCAAGCTTTCGCAAGAATCGTACCTTCGAAAGGTCATTCAGAAAATGGGGCTCGAAAATGCGAATCCCGTCCACACACCTATGGACACTAATGTCCGACTCCAAAAACTCGACACAAAGGAACCGATCGACCTTCGACTTCGCCATGAGTACCAAACTGCCGTCGGGATGCTGATGTGGGCCGCTATCGCCACTCGCCCCGACATTTCGTTTGCTGTCCAACATTTATCACAGTTTTCAAATCATCCGGGCAACGAACACCTCACCGCTGTCAAACGTGTCTTTCGTTACCTCAAAGGGACGATTAACGTTGGACTCAACTACTCCGGCATGGCTTTCGACAGCAACGAGATTATTCGTGTCTTCTCCGACGCCGACTGGGGTAGTAGTCCCGACGATCGCCGCTCCGTCTCTGGATACATCTGCATAACCTCTGGAGGACCCATTACTTGGAGTTCGAAAAAGCAGCCCACCGTCGCCTTGTCGAGCATGGAGGCCGAATACATGGCACTTTGCCATGCGACGCGTGAAATCGTCTGGCTCAGATCACTTCTCAATGAGCTCGGACTCCTCAAAAACAAGCCCACAGACCTTATAACCGATAACCAGTCAGCCATCAGGTTTTCCGACAACCCTGTGTTCCATGCTCGTAGCAAACACATCGATATCCGACATCACTTCGTACGCGAAAGGATTGCTTCTAACGAAGTTCAGATTTTCCACTGCGTTTCGGCTGACAATCGGGCGGACATCCTCACGAAACCGCTAGCGCGTCCGGCTCACGACGCGAACATGGCTTTGTTTGGTATGGCTTCGGACTTGAGGGGGAGTGTTGGAGGACAGACGTAGTCAACAAAGGACAAGTCCGAGTACCGACAACATTGGTCCGTGCACCAATAAAACTTACTTACAATTTTCCTCGTCTTACTCATACGTAGATATTTCAAATTAGATAGACTATATAAAAGCCTTCGAGGCAGTAGATAGAATCATCATCTTTATTGTCAACCACCACCATCATCGGAAACCACTGTAGCCTGCTTCAACAGCAGCGGCTAATGAAAGGTGATTAGATGTGTGGATGACGAAGTGAGGGGCGAACATACCCAAAATTACCGTTAATCTGCGAGGAGTCTACACGGTATTCGCACTAGTAGTGGGTTAGCTAGCGTTCGTCAGTGCGGTGTTAAGTGGTGGTGGAAGTGTAACGTACATGAAAGCCACGGCCATGAACGTCTTTCTTTGGAGATGTGGTTCCGTATGGCTTTCTCTCAACCGACAGGCGGCTCGTAGCCACATCTAGGAGCTAGGATGGTTAGATGCTCAGGTCGAAGTCAGTGTGGAGATGAAAGCGTACTAGGCTATATACCCGATCGCTATTTGGTTGCGTCGGTCCAGGCCCTAGACCCAATTACATATTGGGACCGGCTTCCACGATCATAATGGTTGCATCACTGATGACAAGATGAAAGAAATCTGTTTCCAACGACGATGCTGCACCTGCTGGATCTTCCACCAGAGATTATCGTCCGTATACTATGCTATCTCGACTTATCCGACCTCGTCTCCGCCATCCGCGTTAATCACGTCATCCATAACTACTTCAAGACCTTTCAGATCCTTCAATATTCTTTCGTCCTCCAAGCTGCAGCCGTCGAGGACAATCCCCACAATAACTTCGTCGCCGCCGAGCGGCTGGCACTGCTGAAAAGCCGGGAGGAGGGCTGGACCCAGTTTCGATTCGATTTTCGGAGGACGATTCCTGTTTGGCATGTGCCTTCCGGGATATACGACATGACCAGTGGGGTGTACCTGTTGGGAGACGTGAACAAGCGAACACTGCATTGCTGCACACTACCGTCGAAGCCGGATGATCTAGGGGTGTGGACCCGCATTGACATTGACCGTCGACTCATCGATATGGGCCTGTCGATCTACGAGCACGACCTGATTGCAATCGTCACCACGTGCGTCGTTCTTCTGCCTTGTTCCATGCCCAGTCGTCATCTAACGTTCGAATAGTACACCGCACCAGACACACGTTGGACTGCACGTCATCGAGATCATGCTGTTGCAGTTCTCCACCGGAAAGCCGCACCCGCTCGCACGCAATCCCGTCCTGTTCGTCGCCGAATCTCGCTGGACCCGCCCAGCGATCGGTATCGAGATCGTCGGAGACCACCTCGCGCTCGTCACGAATTACTTTCTCCATCACGATCGCCCCGACGACCACTTCTACATCTACGAGTGGAAGACGGGCATGTTGAAAATGGTACGTCCATCCCACATAAACCCAGATTATCAAGCTCACTGATTATTACAGGACGTTGCCACCACGAACCACACGTACTCTGGTATCGTCTTCCTCTCCCCCGACCTCATCCTCCTCCCGAACACGAGAGAGAAGACTCTCGACGTCTGGTCCATCCCGTCAACTTCAATAGGATCCGCCGCCGCCGCCTCCACCTCCCCTGCCCCGACCACCCCAGCCGCCACCACATCTACGGCAAACACTACCGTCCCTCCCCGTGCACCACCCCCACCACGCCCCTTCCTCGCTCTCTCCCTTCCGCCCATCGCACCCAGCCAACTCCTCCTCACCCTCTCCTGCCGCGGCGAGCCCAACCCCACGCTCACCAGCACAACCCCATACTCCCAACAGCCCTTCCACTCCTCCCCCTCCGACACCCTCGTCATATTCAACATGCGCCTCCAACATCTCGGTTTCACGCGCGGGAGCACGTTCTCCATGTTCGTCCACCGCAGTGCGCTCGTTGCACAGGCTCGGGCTGCACTGGCCCGGATTGAAGCGAGGGCTAGGGCACGGGTTGTCATGGAGGAGCAGGCACGGGAACGGCAGGAGCTACGTGAGAGGGATGAAGAAGAAAACGGGCGGTCGTTGACCCCTGTAGACGAGAATCTTGAGGAGGGGGAAGGGTACGAAGAAGAAGACGATGCGTGGCTGGGACAGATTCAATGGGACCTTCCACACGGGTTGATGTTGGTAGCGCTGGACGTGCACGGGCAGCCTGTACCGATACCTGCGCAGCCGCGTCTACATGCACAAGTGTGTGTGGGGTGGGAGGAGTGGGGGCCTGGTGTGACGAGGTGGTTTGATGCGGAGGATATGCCGACGCAGTGGATTACGACGAGTGCAGGGCAGAGATGTGTAGTTAGTGAGGAGGATATGGGGATGGATGTTGACGAGGAGGAGGGAGAGGAGGGAGAGGAGAGGGAGACGGCGCCCTTGAAAGTACTTGATTTCAACCCGTTGAGTGTGAGAAGGGCAATTTCGCAGTTGGAGCGCGAGCTGGATGAGAATGGCATGGAGCCGGGCGAAGGGGGGAAGATGAAGGTGATGCTCGCGGGGTACGTCACCTTCAGCCAAGGGCCTGGGGGCGGATGCACGCAGAGGAAGATAGTGACCGCCCCCGGTGTGCTTCAGCACGAAGCATTTGAGGAGCCCGTGTGGAGTGGGTTGCCGTATGTCAGTCTCGCGTGCTGGCCGCCGAAAGGGCAGAGGTACGATTTCGCAGGGGTACTGATGGATGAGGAACGGTTGTTGGGTCTGCGGGTGGGTGTTCTCATTCCTTCGTATTCATAAACGGGTCGCCGATGATTGATATCGCGCACTGTAGACGGACGAGCACAACGCGATCGTGGAACTCGAAGTCATGCATATAGGCGCCAGAATCGAAAGCACTGGATGCGACAAGGGCCAAATTGAAACTGAACATGGCTTTAATCGGGAGAAAACGAGCGAAACACGTTCTTAGTATGTCCCCCCCTATGTGCTGCTTTGGTTCGGCGCTGATTTGTGACGATGGTAGGTACGGCGTGAATCAGGGCATTCATTGATAGTTTACTTACTTAGATGCTCGTTTGAAATGACACCGACCATGACCACTATGACCCAAATCCAAGCTCCTGGTTCATTTGAGAACAAACAAACAGTTGTCTCGTGCTCAACGACCCTACGTGAACATATGCTGGGCTTCCTAACGTGCACTTGATAGCGTCCGCGGTGTCTCACTTTTCGTGAACAGTCAAAGGGACATGGGTGCAGGCCGTAGACTAGATGGGTGAGCTTTGAAAAGCTCGTTTCTGGTTTAACGCTTATCTGACGTGTGGGATGCAGCCTTTTCGATTTCGGATCTTCCCGGTGACGACGGGTGAAGGATGGTGGCGACGACGACGACGACGACGATAACAATAACGATAGCGACGATGATTTGACGCAGACTTCAACCGATTGTCGTATTCCTCTCCAACTCCGTCGTACAGAGGTTTTCTGGCTAAGTTATCGCATGCAATATACACGGATGGCACAGCCTGGTACCCATATAGGCAGGTTCGTCTCCTTCTCTATCCTTTTTACGATTGGCAGCCGATCGAGTCTGTTCTCAAAGACTTGCCTAGAGGCCAGCAACGTCGTCGTTCCCACCGACAGTTCCAGTTCTCGAACTGTGGTCAGATGATGGGGTCTGGTCTGAATACGAGATAACGAATGTTCGCCCCAATCATCTGCCTCGTCAGTTAACCATTTAGCCTTCACCGATGATATAGATTTAAATGGTTGGTTGTTGTCGCAGGTGCATCCCTACTGTCCGCATCACAGCGCACCCACAACGTAGACGTCCTTCTCGTCCTTCCTAGTGTGCCCATCCACTTCTCGTTATCGTTGCCGCAGCTGAACATTGCAATGAGGTACCTGTCAGCTTCTCACGTCGTGGCGTCATTGAATGCACAGCAAAACTGAAAAGCAAAGAAGTTCAATAACCGTATCAAAGCAAGCCATTACACGAACGTACAACAGAGCTTATCACCCAAGTCCAACTAACAAATACTAGGAAGAATAAATCAAAAAGAAAACTTTTATCGAGTCCATGTCATCGTCATCGTCATCGCTGCTTAAAGTCCACCGTCGCAACGCCCGCGACTCAGAGGGCCCACACGTTAACATCATCGATAAACGACCACGCCGGCGCCTTTCCTCCGTGGAACGCCAGCTTATCATTACCCACCGCCGTCACCGTGAACTCATAGAACTTCCAGGACTCGTATCCTGGCCTGATCGTCTGCACAATCGCCCCATTCCACATTATATCGACAAACGCGTCCTTTTCCGCCTCCGGGCCCGCATACGTGCTTTGATGGAAGAACGTGATCGAATACTTCCTACCTGCAACAGTCTTCAACGCCGCCCTCGGCGTCAACGTTCCGGACAACGTGTCAACACCACTAGCGGAACCAAGGAGGGCCACGCTGTTGCCGGTGCGGGTGTACGGTTGGTAGTGGAAGATGGAGGCGTCGAGCGAGCCGCCTGCGGGGCTGATACCGATCCATGCGGAGTAGGACGCGGCGAAGCAGAACTCATTGCCGTCGGGGCAGGTGTACCCCTCGAAGCCGCCGTCAACGGTGAGCGCTTTGCGCTTGTATCCGCGGGAGTAAGTGACTTTGAGGTCTCCCTGGCCGTAATTGACAGCAGTGGATTCGTCAGCGACGAGGTAGTACTGGTGAGAAGGGAAGATAAGTTTTACATCAGGTATGGTTCGAAATGCGGGATTAGGATCGACGGAATACTCACGAAACTGCAAGTGTAGGTGGTGGGAACGCCGTTCACGACGGCCCGCCAGATGTTGAAATACTGGCAGGCGCCGCCGACGCGGTCAGACCCACGGGTATTGCACAGTGCCGCGCATGCATTGACGTCGTACTTGTCGATGAAAGCGAATCCCATGTACTATCATCCGCAAACGTAGTTAGCATCCGTCGGACGACGATAGCAGTGAAGGTGGGCGTACCCCTGGAGCGTTGTTTGCACCATTCGTAGGCCCGAAGACGATCTCGTATCCTTCTGGATCGGCGGGGGCAGCGAGCGTCTTGGACGCCCAGCCACCACTGTTCTGGATGTACGTCAGGCCAGAAGGGGGTGGGATCAACTGCTGTCCGCCACGGTTGGTTTTTTCGGCAGCGGTATGGATGTCGCCGTAAAGCGCGCACTTGAGGTTGGAGTGTTCGTTGAAGACGAAATCGAGGAGGTAGTTGTTGTATTCGTAATAGAGGTTAGCGAACACTAAATTCGTGAGGGAATCAGGGGTCAACGGATGGGGGTGGAGAGAGGCAAAGCGGACGACATACCACAACCTTCGACGCGACTACAGAAGTTAAGGCAGGCATCGACGTCGTACGTGGCGTTAGACACGACGGTATAAGTCAGATACGCAGTCCCTTCAATCGAACCATCCCTATCTGTCGACAATATTCCCGTCCCGCTGAACACTTGCTCGTATCCATCAACGATGCGTTTCTTCAGATTTCCCGGCGCCCGGCGCACATTCGCATTGGCAGCCAAGACACTGACGGTGGTGTTGGCATCGACGACCTTCCCATCGACGGCGGTGACGACGGTTTCGGGAACGGGCTGGTTCGGTGGCGCGTCGCCGGTAGCGCCAGCCTTCTGGTCGACGAGAGGCACTGTGACGGCGATGTTCTGGGTGTCGGTGGTGGTGCCGTTTACATCGACGGATTGGACGGAGTCGGGGACGCCGCGTTGCGAGGGAGGGATGATGCCGGTTGTGGCCGCTGGTGACAAGGAAGACAGCGAGAAGGACGTTGAAAACGAGGGTGCGAGTTAGGAGTAGGGCAGGGGGAGTCGCGGGAACGAGGTTGAGAGACAACAAGAACACCGCCACGGAAAGATAAATAACGAAAGGATGAGAGCGTTAGTCAGATTCTTTTGTCACGACGGTTGAGACGTGATTGCTTACCATTGGCCGTTATCGCTAATAGGGTGAGAGTCAACAGACGGGAGAACGACGGCATCTTAGGGGGGGAGAGAACGTCGAGCGAGGGGGTTGACTGCGAGAAGCCGTTCAAAGTTGGGCTGCTTTCTGTTTAACCTCGACTCTCCGCCTTTTAAGCCCTCGGCCCTACCTACCCTTCTCTCCCGTACGACATCCAAACAGCCGGACCCTCTGCACAATCGTTCTGGGACCTGGATGGGTTGACAAGTTCATCGCGTCCTGATTCTTTCCTCCGTCCATCTGCCGATAGATGCAGGTGCACGGTGGCAGGCAGGTACATGTGTGTCTGCGTATGGACCGTGATCGGGCATAGAAGGGCCATTTATGGTTTAGGCGTGCAGCGTTGGGTGTCCTCGAGTCTCCCCGAACCGCGGCGAATCGATGTGTATGGGAACGACGTTGCTTTCCCGGGAGTGCGAAATTCCACGAGGCTATTAGGGTGCAGACGTCGGCCTCGTCGTACAGCCCTGGAAGGAAGGACGCCAGGCTATTCGTCGTCGTTAGCGCTCGACGTGTCCGTCACGTGGGCGAATCTCGAGCCCAAATGTCAACGTCACGTCGCCAGCCCATCATCAATCCCATCCCTTCACGGCATTCAGTCTGTGTCGGGCGTCTACACGTGGACGTTTCATACCATCATTCTGTGCGTGCCGCGCAAATAGCTTTTTGCCTTCCGGGCTTCTCTACCCGCAATAGCAGGCCTATCGCCGAATTGAACCAGAAAGGATGTTGGACGGTCGTCTTTTCGGGGAAGCTCCAGGTCCCTTCTTGGAAGCCCGTTATTTCGGACGAATGGACGCAGCCTTCGAATTCGAATGCGGCACTGGGTTGAATGAGCATGGCGTTATGAGCTCTGGTCTCATTATGTTAGGAGATGGACCATGGGGATCATTGCTATACCTGGAATCCGCGGTATGTTTGCATCAGCTCGTTATAATAGGTCGACATATGCCAAAAAAACCGAACAAATTAGGTGTGTTCTAAGTGGAATTCCGAAGTACATATCCTTCCCACGCGAGAATTCTTATTAAGTCCGGGCTGAAAAGGATCGTACGATTGAACCATTCTTCTGTCTTACTATGTACAACACGCACGGTGGCAGCAGTGGTGCGGTACTTCTTCTCCTTGTGTTACGAACTATCAACACGATCACAATCACAATCACGATGAAACTGCATCAGGTATTTGGCCGACATCATCACTCCGGAACGCGTTAATGTCAGTCACTTGTCTCTGTCGTGCCGTGCTCAAGTTATTCTCGACCTCTGCGATCTGCAATTAGGAACGCACATTGATAGCCTTTACCTATTAGCTAAGTCTTTCCGGCTTACGGTGTGTCTGATCCTTCTTGATGTCACGGAATGACCATTCTGGGAAGCCCGGCTATGATAGGCTTACAAGCGCTTCGCATATTGGCTATGGTATTCTTACAAGGGATACGGATGCGGCCCTTTGTCCTCGGCCACGTGTTCGCGTTTCTTACGGCCTGTCAGCGCTCAGAAGATAAAACCATCATGCGTCAGCACTGACCGGTCGTGTTGAATTCCTTACCTTTGAACCCGCATTCGCTCAATGAGACCAATAAAGCTCAGCCGGTCGGCCCTTATTCCAAACATACGCGAGGCATGCACGGCGCCCCAAATCTCAGGACACACCCAAAGCCCACCAATCGCGGATCTTCCCTAGCCCGCCTCCCACCTGGCCAGGCCTGACAGATAGAACAGGGCCTGGGCGATGCACATCGAAGCCTCCGAACCCGCCCTTCCCAGCCTCCTCATGTCCACCTCTTACTTTTGCTCACGTTCCTGGGTTTCCGCAACGGTGTCATTTCGGGCTTCGCGAAGTCCCGACACATTCTCGTGCCTTTCCGCCAAACCCTAATTGCTACTAAGGCTATGTGACGCTCGCCGAACAAGCCCTCTCCCCCTCGTCCCTTCATACAGCTCGTACTGGTATTTACTCCGTGCCAATGTGCCTCGCTGTCCCCGTCCGCTGCCATACCACACGTATCTCACAGTCCAAGTAACGGTTCATCTGTTCATGTTCCAATTTTCCAGTCGGGGACTGACGTTGACGTCCAGGTACACCGACCGTGACGCGGCAGAGCAATGATCATCAGCACGGCCATAACAAGTTGTGAGTACGCACGTTCCGTCGTGTATGAGAAAAAAAGAATTCGAGCCCTAGGCCCGCCAAACATCGTGGCCGCCCCTGGCCCCCAAGATAAGAAACGGTCCACCAACGGAAATTCGACTCGGCAATGAGGCAGTGGCGAGCGCAGTACAAGAAGCAACTGTTCTAGAACGTGTATAAACACGCATCGTACGTATTTTAATTGCCACCCATTCGTGCACCTCGTCGGTAGCCGTTCGACCCTAGGATTTGGTTCGTTCGATAACTCGACCTATTGTCCTGATACTTCAACACTGATGAACCGTTTGTCCGACGCTAAGGCATTGTCGATATGACGAGGAGGCTGAGCTGTCAGACACAAGCGTCGGTTCAAGCGACGAGGCTAGTCTTATCGATGTCTCGATGTCAGCTTTCTGTCGGGGTCTGGACTGGCGAACGGATCAGCCTTGCGAACATGAGTAGGGGACATCGGCAGGACCGCGTGTTCGTAAGTGGGAGTTCTAGCTGCGGTTGTAAACTTGGCTGGCTGCAGGAGCCTCGACCATACATGGGGTCTTATTACGATCAGAGCGGTACCCCGCAGTGGTGCCTTTTGGCGAGCGCCAACGTCTATTCCGGCAGTACCATGCCCTGAAGGTTTGACGCAGTGGTTAAGCTTTCGACTTCGAGGTGGGTCAAGACGTTCTGTCGTGATGATGTTTGACATTCGGAGGACATCCTTTGCCGGACAATACACATGTAATATTCCAAAAATAAATACGTCGTCGACTCACTATTCTATGCAGACGTGAAACGACATCGCTTGTGGCTCACAAACCAGACGTAATGGACTCAGAGCCTTCCGCTACCCGCACTCCAGGACCTCCTTCATGTCGACCTTGAACGCACCGCTGGCCCCAACACCCGACCGCACCTTGACCATCGTGGTGGTCTTCCCCAAGTCGTTTGCTTCCCATTCGCTTTGATGCCGAGCTTAGCATCCCCATGCGCAGCCCCTGGAGACGTCGTTTTTCACCTCGTTTTGCTCCACCTCAACTCCCTTCAGTCTCACGACATCGTCCTCCTGGTCTTTATCCGCGTCCAAATCCGCGGAGACGTCTTCGCAACCCAAACGAACCCCAACGCCCCCCACACCTCAACGCCATCCACCGTGTTACGTCCGCCAGCTGAATGTCGAGCTTCACCAAAGGAAGAGCCGCAAACTAGTCTCGCCATAATCTCCGGAATCCCTGCGTCACCGGTACCCTTCTCCGGCATACCCTTCCCGTGGACGAAGACACCTAACCTTCTTGTCGTCTCCGATTGCACCTCATCCTCCGAAGGTATCCCTGCCAGCAGCATCCCCAGCACTACAGTCCGGCCCCCAAGAACCATCGCCTCATCGCCTATTATCGTACCCTTCGCAAACCGCATCCGCATCCTCACGTCCTCCTCGTATACCACCGCTAGGACCGGGGCCACGTCTACCCGGAGAGCGATCCTGAGTCGTCAAGATACACGAGCTCGTGGATGTGGCGGGCATATGTGATCCGGAGGAGCACGCGGCGGCGGCGGCGAGGCTGAATAGGCAATGTTGACGTCCTTGGGGGCGGGTAGAGGGGGCGGAAGACGGAGAGCGTGTGGTCTTAGTGTTTCGGTGCGGTTGAGACGAGTGTTTCAAGATGGAGCCGTGATACGGAAGGTAGCACGGGTAGGGACACTGCGGGAGCAGGCTGGAATGGAGCGGATGGAGAGGAAGGACAGCGAGGTGAGGCTAAGGTCAATGTTGAGCAGCGTGCGGCCTGGCGAGGTGCGTCGACGACTCAGGGCGTCGATGATGGTGATGGCGGAAATGCCAGCATCGTTGAACGGTTGCAGGGCGTAGACGTTGGGGGACTTGCCAGCATTTCCCAGGTCCGTTTCGGCTACGGTGAAGGGTGGGGCGGGTAACGACAGCATTTCCCCGAGGAGCTTCCCGACCGAGTTGACGAGGCGAACGATTCGCATCGTCACCGACATGGACAAGTTCCGCTCAGGATGGGTGTGCCCAGATTGGTGTTGATACGCTGGATGCTGTGGCATGTTGACGTCGGAGATGTGTACGCTCTGGAGTAGGGCGCTGGAGAATGTGGACCCCGAATTTGGCCTCGTCTTGATATCGATTACGGCGCCGATTTTGTGGATTACGGCTGGGTGTCCCGGTCGTCCATCAGCAGAGATTTTGTTGGCAGGGTGTCAACACGCACCTTTGCCGGGGGAGATTATGAAGTCCAATTAACCCATCTTTCGAGGTTCCTATCAGCTAGCCATTGCTTGATTGCCAATATCCTGTAGATCATCGAGGATTGGCCGGATGAGAAGAAGCCCATGACGTGTACTCACAGTTTCCTCGACAAGGAACGGCATGGCGGATACGATCCGGCTCATCCCCGCCTCCGGTTTCCGTAAATTCGGCTATGCTTTCATGAAATCCCAGTCAGTTCCAGCACTACCTTACGAAAAAGAAATGTTGACTTCAGTAAACACGGCTGCCGAGGTATACGAAGTGCCGAAGTGACTAACGATGGGGGAGACAGCGATGAATGCCTTCATCTGATCAAAGGCAGCCGTCTGTAGCGGCGTGGAGAACAGAGCGGGCAGATTGAGGACTCGCGTCGAGATGAAGGTCGATGTGAAAACGCGACCTTTGATTGAGGTCAAAAAGTGAAAGAACACGTGTCCCACATTACTGACCACGTGTCAAATCCAACCATGCCCACCAAACGCGAATTCAACGCGTAATGAGTAGTCGACTGCAATGATCTGGTCATTGGGACAAGTGACCCTCCTCCGTTCTACGTCTCCTTTCTTATCTATAGCTTCGAAGCCTTACAATTGACTCGCGACTCGTTCTATCCGTCAGACCGCGGGCTCATCGCATTCCGATTCTCTTTCGCGCAATGGCCCCAGTGTGTATTGGTCAATTCGTCTACCACCACTCCACTAATCTCGTCTCGCCTTCGCAGAAAAAATTCCCCAGATCACATATTCCAGGATCACTTTCTGTCGAACCAAGAGAAGCCTCAAACGCAACGTCAATGTTAAAGCCTCAGGCCTGCTCCTTTTTCATACCCTTACCGCCACCGCTGTGCAGTCCGACGATTTTTAAGTCAACATAAAATCATTTACTACCAGGTTCGATACTGATTCCTCTCCCGAACTCCCGATACTTGAAGAGTGCACTGCATCCAAGATCGAACGACCAACGCAGAATACGGAATAAAAGCATTATGGCAGTCAATGTGGTACCCTTTTCCTGGCGCGGTAAAAGCGCAGCACACTGACTGCGGTTTTTCCCGTGGGATTCAGCGGGGCGTACAACATCGAACGCCTATGCAGTCACATCTCAAGACCCCCGGCTAACCGTACGTACACCATGCACCAGCGCACGTCTCGCGGCTTGCGTAACTTGCGAGACTGATTCGCATTCTTATCTAGATTCAGAGGAAGAAGAGAAGCAGGAAACTGCTCCCTCGTCCGCCAACAGCGAGATCCAGGGATACAGAGCAGGTGAGTGCGCGTACCACGTATAGGTGCCAATACTTATTGTACAAAGCGTTGTCGTACTCGTCACGATAGATAGATATCGCCTTACAAATGTCTTCGACCCGCATCACCTCGATGCACGAACCCGCTACCTACGAGTCCCTCGCCCGTTCAAAGTATCTCGTTAGGCCGATGTCATGGAGCGACATATTTACTTCCTGCTGGAGCTCCTTCTTCACCCGCCTCTATGATAGTTTTTGTCGTGCATGCAACTAATACTAGAATGGTGGACCACCTCCTGCCGACACCGAAATCCTCCAGCGAATCATGGGCACATTGTTTCAACATTCATCCGCACGCCGTCCCAGACAACTGCGGCCGAGCTGCTACCTCGTACAACTTTCCGACCGACAGAACTCGTGCGTCCACTGCCGCCTTCTTATCGTCATCGGACGGATCAAGGACATCATTCGTCCCCGTACGAGCTCATAGAACGGGGGCTTGATCACACTCGGAAGCGGCACTTACATTGGGGCAACGCTTTCGACCGGGAAGAGGGCAGGTTTTCTGGAGTGGCTCGCAATCACACTCGGCCACACGTTCCTCGGTGTCGTCCAGCTTGGATCTACACGTTGTTCACTACATGAAGGTACAACGCACGAAGGACGGGGGTGGAAAATCGGGGAGAACGTACACAAACCCGCCGTCGTTACATCCGTAGAAGAGACGAACAGACGAGTACTCTATAGATTCTTGACGCTCGGCGAAATTTAATGGAGCAGGGATCCGCTCCGTAAAGGGAGACCCTTCAGGACGCGCCGAGTCCCGCTGTTCCCTAGCAGTCTCAAAACCGGCCTTTGCTTCCTCAGGTGCGTGCCCATTCGGACCATTCCCCTCGCTGGTGTTCCTGCCGTATCTCCGTTAACGCACACGGCTCACGAAAATCATGTACAGGTCTTCATAAGGTGTTTCGACAGGAGTCTTAACTCGACAACTTTGATGATCATGCTGCCTTTAGCCTCCAAATATCCAGGTTACCGCGAGGCTGCGTCTTCTGGCGTCCTACTGTTGAGCACGAAACTAGAAAAACCAGCGTTCAAAGCCGTCTAGAGAGGTCGACAATGGAAGACAGGACAAGCATCACCATTACAACGTTTATCTTGTAGACACGCCTGCCCTGGAGTTTCAATATGCCTCCTTGAATTGGCTCTGCAGTCCGTCCCGGAATTCCTCAAGTCTATATACATAATACCCCACACGCCATCCCGACCTCTTAAACGTCCGCACCAACGCGATTGAGATCCTCCGACTTTTCGTAGCGCCTATCCTCCTCCAGCAACGCTCCACATGTCCAACATTCGAGTAGACTGTTTCGGTTGTACACTTTTTTCATGATAGGAGCGTGACGCGGCTACAAAGGAGTCTACGAAAGAACTGGGTGGTGAAAGTTCGTGAATAGTGTCGCTCCCCGGGTTCAAAAGTAGAATATGTAACCCGAAGCCCAGGTCGGGAAATGATAAGAGCGGAACATCATGAGCGTGCGCTTCGAAGACCCAGTGACACAAATTGTTGATGATATCCCCCTTCGTTGGGTCATAAGTGGTCGTAAGGAGGTCGCACAAAGCAAGATGATCAGACCTAAGCTGGGCTGTACGCCAAAGAGTTATCATGATTCGACACATTGGAAGCTGTGGTGAATATACCGACGTACCTTGGTTTCTCCACCGATTGGGAAAATTCAACACATGGATGAAGGAGCGAGGTTAGAGATGGAAAAACCTTCCGAGATATGACGGCGAGCTGGGGGAGTAAAAATGACTAAGATGGAAAGCACGGCCTAAGGTCATCGTCCCAAAACAGGGTTGTCTGGTCAGGCAGAACCAACGTCGTATCCATTTCGAAAATAATTGACTCTGTATCGCCTATAAGGACGCACCATCGATGCCTCTGGACGGATGTAGACCGGTAAGATCTCAGAGACCACAGAACCCGACCCTAACTCGCAGCTCGTCGCTGAGCGTCATATGAAGGCGTGGGGCGGCATGGAGCGATGGATAATGACGTAGAGGATGGGTAATGGGTTGTTGTAGCACCCCTCAGAGGACGTATGAAGTGCACGTCTAGCTAGTGTAACCCACCCAGGTAAAACTGGTGAGCGATAAGAATCAGCGGCAGTCTGGTCTGGACCAAGCACCAGGACTGGTTACACTTGTGAAATCACCTCATCGCGCCCACGTGCTTCGAGCTTCCAGGCCATGGCTCACTAATCGGCATGATGCCGCTGACGCACCATACATAAATAAGAGGCCCATGATCAAATACCCTCGCAATCTCCGCAAACCCCTCTCTCTCATTCACCCATCGATCGCAAAAACAAGATGGCCCACGTACTGCCCGACCTCCCCTACGCCTACGATGCCCTCGAGCCATACATCTCCCGCCAGATCATGGAGCTCCACCACAAGAAACACCACCAGACCTACGTCAACGCGCTCAACGCCGCTGAGGCTGCGTACGCCAAGACTTCCACTCCCAAGGAACGCATCGCTCTCCAGGCTGCGCTCAAGTTCAACGGCGGTGGTGCGTTTTCTATTCCTTATCTGATCCTTAGGAATGTTATCATGATCCCATCGTATCATCGTACCCAGGCCATATCAACCACTCGCTCTTCTGGAAGAACCTCGCCCCCTCCGCATCCGGGAGCAAAGGCCCCGGCGGCGTTCTCAAGGACGGACCTCTCAGCAACGCTGTCGTAGCCGCCTTCGGCAGCCTCGAGAACCTCAAGAAAGAGTTCAACGCCGCGACGCTGGGGATCCAAGGATCTGGCTGGGGCTGGCTCGTCCGTATCTCTCCCCTCTGGGTCATGCTACGTTCTGATGGCGTCGTGTGCTGATTATCGATTATAACAGGGACTCAACCCAACCACCAAACGCCTCGAGATCGTTACCACTGCCAATCAGGACCCGCTTCTCACGCACGTTCCGATCATCGGTGTCGATATCTGGGAGCACGCGTTTTACCTGCAGTACCTCAACGTCAAGGCTGATGTACGTCTCCTTGCTTTTTATTTTCTTTCGAGTGCACGCTGACCCTGGTATGCGCCCGATCTAGTACCTCAACGCGATCTGGTCCGTCATCAACTTCGAGGAGGCGGAGCAGCGTCTTCTTGAGGCATCGAAGTAGGAAAACAGGCATGGACCGTTCGGTTAGATACCATCCACCAGTCGTTGTATCATGAATTCAAAAGAAGGAAAGAAAGCAATTGTATCAACATGGATTTTTTATATGTCGTTCTGGTGGTGAAAGATAACGAAAAACGGAACCGTCCACTAACATTCAAAATCATTGAGGTGGAACCTATCCCGCCGCGTGCAAACCCACCCTCAGCCGTAATACTGCCAGACGAATCTCCTGTCCTCATCTCACCTAATGGCGCGCCAGCGCCCGAAATCAACGAGCCAAGAGTGGCAATGCTGGGTCTATCGCCCGGTCTCGCCGAAGAATCAGAGCCTAGAACGCCGAGAGGTGGGGGATTATTACACCCAACGATGCCCCCCTTGATTCTCATCCCACGAGCGCCTGTGACCCCTCTGATGATAGCAACACCGCTGGAGAAAATCGGCGACGTAGTATCGGCGAAGAGAGAGGGTAAGGGGTGTCGCAATGTGGGGGCTTGGAGAGGTGAAAGCGAACATCTTGGGGCGACGCGGAATGCGGGGGATGCGAATAAGCGAGCGAGAGATGTATGAGGTTATTAGTCCCGCGCCACGGTGTCTTTCGAAGAAAACGCCGAACATAATACACACCCTGCGTCGCATCGTGGAGAAGGGAGCGTCTATGATGCGCTTGAAACGTCGGCTTTCTCGGCTCATGCCCATGCATGATGGTCCCCCGCCTGCCCCGATAGTTCTCCCCCAGCGACTGTGATTCAGCATGACCCCCCCTTTGTGCTTGAAGAACGGACCGAGAGAGCTCGATGACGGCGAGAGTTCGATGATCAACGGCCTAGGTCGGTTTCCCTGCGTAGCGAGCCAATGTGTATGCCGCCACGGGGATGGCGGGAAACGGGCGGTACCACGACAGGATGGTAGAGATACCGGCAAAGTTGGGGGGAACGTCGCGGGGGTGGGAAGACGTGAACGGTGCGTAGCAGACACGGTACGGGAGTGGGACGGACGACATGCAGATGGCGTGGGGGCGGACCGTGTGGAGGAGGAGGGGAGATGTCGTAAAAACGCCTCTTCTGCGGTATCGTCCGGCCGCCGCCGCCGCCAGGGGGCCCCCATGTTTCCGGGGGTCGTCGTGTGTTCCAGCCCCGAGCAATCCCCACGAAAAAAACAAAGGAAGGGGCATTCGCTCGATTGAACTTCATCGACAAGGCTGACTCCCGTCCGCTGCCTTCATCAATAAAATCATCTCCCGCCGACCTTCTCAGCGTACCACCCCCCGCACGCTAAATATCCTCGAACGTTCCCCCAAATCATTCAGCACTGGACGACAGTCACTTCTAGGTCTCGTTTAGGTTTCGGACGGGAGGAACATAATCATGACGGGGTCTTCTGCGAGACGATTCCGCGTTCCGCCAGTCAGGGCCGGTGTGGGAGGGAACGACGAGGTGGAAGGCGAACCGTTCTGGGATCAGCGTTACGTTGGAAAATCTGAGTGGGGCAGCGGCGTGTGACACACCAAGAGCGGCACGATGCGTGTCGTTTCAAACCTCCCGTTCCCCCCTCCACGTGGGACATGGAAACACCGGCCCTAACCCAATTCTCAAGCTTCAGATGTCCATCGTGGTTACTAGATCCACACCCCCGGGCCCTCTGCCTCGGCCTGGTCACTCACGAGTATGTAATGGCTGGCGATAGGTCGTGTGCGTGGGCATGGACGTGGACATGGACGCGGGTCGTACCGAGGTGAAGTAAGAGTTCTTCAACGACCAGGCACCACGGTCGGAGGGGGAGCGAGAGAAGGCATCGACGTGCCCGACGTGCAGGGGCAACGTGAGATAACAACCCGACGCCGATCGTTCGTCAGCATCGGCTGGGATCTGGGGGCGTGGGCGGTCAATTCTCAAAAAAAAGTCCCGACGTCTGCGGTGAAGCCAAAAGTGTGCCCGATCTCTCTCCCTCTTTCTCTCCCCCCTCCTCTCCCCGGGCACGATTGATCATAATTTAGACTCTCGAGCATCGAAACTCTAGATCCCGTCGTCATTTTCGCCAGGCCTAAGGGAGGTGGGATATTGAAGCGGAGCTTGCACGCGCGCTAGGCGATGGTGGATGAGGACGAGATGGGTTTTTTTTAGGTATCTGTTGGTAGTGGGTGGGTGGAGGGTGGAAAGTCGTAGGACATGGCGCAAGGGAGGTCGACGATGACGACGACGATAGGGATGTAGCGGACGTAGTGCCCGGCCACCATGCCTTGGGCACGAGGCGCCGTCTCCCACAGTGACATAAATCTACCCCCATCGTCGAACGTTACTTATAATTCGGGTTGTCGGCGCAGCTGACGGCTATCGCGGAGTGCGGGAGCATGGCGCCGCGTTTGGGCTGCAGGAGGAGGCGTTTAGAAAGGTGGGTGGGTGAGAGAAGATAAGGGATGGGACGTACGCCGAGTTGATCTTTTTTTTTTGGCAAGGGTCGTGCTATTTACGGTGCCGAAGTCATGAGTGCTGCGGCTCACAACGGGCGGTCACGCGGCTCGAGGGACACCTTGGCGCAAGTGGTTCGTGGGATCACGAGGATGCCCTGGGGTCGAGAATGATTCAATGAATTGAGAAGAACGTCAAGCACATGTTGACATGCCCAAGTGTCGAGCTCCTGGTGGGACCAATGACGGTGCTGGGATCGCCAGGATCGCCGCAGGGCTGACATGACATGTATGGCGTGGGAGCAACAGTTGCTGGCTTGGCGAGACATCGATGACGGAGTATGGTTACATAACGGGCTGTCACTCGCCGTTTTTCCTACCGCAGACCATTCCCCTACCCCGACCCCCCGTTTGCGATGGCGGACGACTACTGCGACTCTGATCCCCCGAGCCCCAGCCCACAGACGACAGAGATTGCCCGCCTCCTGCCGTCCACGTCCATGTCGTCCCAGCCACTGACACCCCCGGAGCCAGGAGCTGCCGCCGTCACCACACCCCCGCCCTCGTTGTCAGCCCGCCCTCCTCGTGTCCCATCCACCGCCTCCTTCATCTCCTCTCCCCTAAACCCCACGCCCTCTTCGCCCCCTCCCCAAGTCACCAACCCCTTTGCCTCCGCCCGCTCCTCCCGCCCAGGCTCCCGCGCATCCCACCTCGACCTCGCCCACAGCCACCACCGCGACACGACCTACTCCACCCTCGGCGCACCCCCGCCTTCCTCCTTTGCATCCGGCACCGGTCTCGGCATGGCTGGCCTCGGCAGCGCCCACCGCGGCTCCATGCTCCTCTACCGC
The DNA here is from genome assembly GCA_025854295.1 of Lyophyllum decastes. Taxonomy (NCBI): domain Eukaryota; kingdom Fungi; phylum Basidiomycota; class Agaricomycetes; order Agaricales; family Lyophyllaceae; genus Lyophyllum; species Lyophyllum decastes. Next base: position 2,057,608 of record CP107712.1, on the reverse strand, counting down.
CTCGCCTCCGACGAAGACACCCTCGCCCCCTCCCCCTCTTCCCCCCTTCGCGACTCTCACCTCCTCCCCCCACCCCCCAAGCTTCCCGGCGGCGCAAACCGCTCCTCCACCATCTCCTCCTCCCGCTCCTCCTTCATCTCCCTCGACTCCAAATTCCCCCTCCACCCCCTCCCCCCTGGCTCCAACCGCGACTCCGCCTTCCCCACCGCCCCCGCGGCTTGGTACCCTACGAGTACGACCCCGCCGTCGACGAACAGGAGCCCCCAGACGAAGAAGACTTCCTCCACGATCCCGCCGCCAAAGGCTTCCGCAAAACCCGGTTCCCCTGGCGCGGCATCCTCAACGTCGCCGTCCTCCTCGGGCTCATACTCGCGCTCCTGTGCCTCTTTGTGTTTTATCCCGTCTTGACTTTCTATAGGAACGAGGCGAAGAATAGTAAGATCGATGGGAACATCAGGATAAACGCTACCGGTGCGTTACCCTCCTCCCCTCCCCTCTCCTCTCTTTTGATCCACCCACTAACATCCCCTCTTGTACAGGCCAAGCCCCCGTCCTCTTCCAGATGCCCGACCTAATCGACCCCACCACCCCCTCCTCCGCCAAATCCCGCACCGGCTTCGACGGCAGCCCCTACACCCTCGTCTTCTCCGACGAATTCACCACCGACGGGCGCACCTTCTACCCGGGCGACGACCCCTACTGGGAAGCCGTCGACCTCTGGTACGGCGCCACCGCCGACATGGAGTGGTACGACCCCAGCCAGGTCACCACCCGCAACGGCAGCCTCGTCATCACCATGGACTCCGCCGACACCCTCGCCCCGAACCTCACGCAGGGCTCCACCGCCCCGTTCACCCCCGCCCAGAACCACGAGCTCGGCTACAGGAGCGGCATGCTCCAGAGCTGGAACAAGTTTTGCTTCACGAGCGGCTATGTCGAGGTCGCCGTCGTTCTCCCCGGACCGGATCAGAATGCTCAGGGTTATGTGAGTTTTTTTCTTTCTCTTCCGTTGCTGGTGGAACACGTGACTTATGAACCCTCTTTTTTCGTCACTTTACAGTGGCCAGGCGCATGGACAATGGGCAACCTCGCACGCCCCGGGTACCCCGCCACGACGGACGGAATGTGGCCCTACACGTGCGTTCTCTCCCCGACCGTTTTTTTTTCCCTGGACGTGGGCACTGAACAAAGTCTCTCCTCCTCCCTCTACTTTGCAGGTACGACTCGTGCGACGTCGGGACGTTCCCGAACCAGACGAACAAGGACAGGCTCGGGCCGCCGGCGGCGCTGCATTCGGACATGTCGAGGGAGAAGTATAATTTCGAGTTGAGCTGGTTGAGCGGGCAGAGGCTGTCGTGAGTTTTATCGTTTCATTCGCATCTGACATCGAACCACTCCTCTGACACACTCTCTCTCTCTCCTTCCCCTCGTCCTCCCCTTCGCCCTCCGTCCTCCCCCCCACACAGCTCCTGCTCCTGCCCCAACTCGGACCACCCGGGTCCCCTCACCAATAACAACGTCTACAAAGGCCGCGGGGCGCCGGAGATCGACATCTTCGAGGCGGAGCGGGACAAGGACAACCCCGTGGGCCACGTGGTATCGCAGAGCGCGCAGTTCGCGCCGTTCACGCACGACTATGTGTATGGGAACGAGAGGGAGGAGGAGTGGGCGGTGTTTTCGCCGGATGTGACGCGGCCGAATGCGTATAGGGGGAGTGCGGTGTGAGTGTTGTTTTTGCGCTTTTTGCGTTTTTTGTTTGAGGAAGAGGAATGTGTGTGCTGATTCTGCGGCGCGGGGTGGGTTGGACAGGCAACAGGCGGTGTCGGGGATTGTGAAGCTACGACCGGATATGTTTCAGGGGTCCGGGAAGCGGTTTACCACGCTCGGTATGTCCCCCCTCTCCCCTTATCTAATTCATTCTACTAACAACCCCCCCCCCCCCGGCAGGCTTCGAATACTGGGCGAACCCGAAGAACGTGGAGGAGGGGTACATCACGTGGCAGGTGGACGGGAAGCAGAGCCACCGGCTGGGGGCGCGGGCGGTGGGGCCTGATCAGGGCGAGGGAGGGAGCGGGGTCGGGCAGAGGCTGGTCCCGGAGGAGCCGATGAGTGTTGTGTTGAATTTGGGGATGTCGCGTGAGTTTTGTCCTCCGCCTAGCCCTTTTCGTTGCCGAATGTTTGGCGTTTTTTCTTCGTTATGTGTGCTTTGGCGCTCGTGCCGTCTGTGCCCGGTCGTCGTCTGTTCTGCGCTCGTCGTTCTGCTGGCCGCGAGACTTGTCGTTTCTAATCGCCTTCATCCTTCTTCCCTTCTTTGATTTCTTCCGTTCCCAACTTACTGATTACCTTGACTTTCTCTCGCACAGAGAACTGGCAGAAGATCGACCTGTCGACGATGATCTTCCCCGCCGAATTCCTCATCGACTACGTGCGGGTCTACCAGCGCGAGGGTTCCACCAACATCGGCTGCAGCCCAAAGGACTACCCAACGGCGGATTATATCAATGCGCACAAAGATGCGTACGAAAGTCAGTTATTTTTCTCATCTGATCCTTTGTCGTGGGTCCACAATGCCTGTTTACTCATCAATGCTTTTTGGGACTTGAAGATGTCAACACGACGACGTGGAATTGGGTGAAGCCTAGGAACAGCCTCGTACGTACCCCCACCCCCCACGTCCTTGCTGTCTCTTCGCTGAGCTTGTGCTAACTAACATCGTTCGTTTAGTACGATGGCTGTTGACCGGCCGCCGGCTGCTCGCAAGACTTTTTCTGTATATATATACCGCACACTCAAGACGGCCTCAAGAAACCACCACCACCACCAAAAAAAAAAACAAAGAACAACCACCTCATTGCATCATACCGCCCGTTCCTTTGCTCTTTACGTCCCCATTCCGCTGCACGACTCCGCTAGGAATCAAGTAAATCAATAATTGGACAATTGTTCGCCTGCACCCAATCCGATACCTTACATCGTTCACACTCCCTGATGCGTGTAATATTATCATCCCTTCCCTATTCTCCCCTGTCCCCCCCGGACCCCCCGACCCTCCGACCCACGTATAATGTATGCTCGGGACTCTCGACCCTTTTGTTCGCGCAAGGAACGATTATTATTCGCTTTTGCGCCCTGCCTGCTCCATATACGCCTTCTTCCACCCACCCCTCGCCGACGCCCGCCGTTATTCTTTATTGTCCGTTTTTTCAATGTTCATTAGTTTTTCTTTTTCTTTTTCTTCTCCTGGGTCGATTGATGATATAGATATATAGCTTATCTATTTCGTTTCTTTTCGTTTCTCGGTCCTTGGCTCAGGTCCCCCTTGTATCTACACCACGCATTCTTTACCAATCCATCGTCTGCATCTCATCCAAATCCACCACCACCATTCACCATCATCGTCACCATCCATCAACCAACCCCCCACGTCCACGCCGTCTCTCCTTTTTTATCAATATCACTCCTTTAGTCACCCACCCTCGTCGTGCTAGGTATAACCGTACACCCCGACATGCATATACTCCCCCGCAACGGTTTAACGCTTATATATATACACATACACATACGGACACACTGCGTTCTCGCCCCTCTCCCTCCCGACTCCTTGCGCGGTGTCGGTTTGGTGGGGGTGGTGGACGTCATGTCATTGGACGTTGGTACATATTTTTCATTAGTGGTTTTTTACTTTGCGTATCTCGGTTTATTCTATTTTTTTCTTTTAGCTGCGTTATTAGTGTTCTTGGTCGAAGAAGGAAGTGCAATTTGTTGGCCATGTTTTCTGAGATTCGTAGCGAGAATGTCACGTTCACTACGGCTACTCCGTTGCAGAAGTCGGGAACTTGCAAGGGCTGTCCGAACTCCATACAGACAAAACAGGAGCACTAAGTTAAGGGCGTAGTAGGCTCAACAATAACTGTAGGAAGAAGCCTTACGAGGGATGCGTCCAATATCGATGAACTAGGATCATCTCAACTGTTCTTATGCTGTAGGGCGGTGATGGAATTCAAATGACCATCTTCAAGTTCTAGCATTAGCCGAAATCGAGCATGATGTATATTTACCATGGGGCAAATTCCAAAACTCCGGGACCACCTGCGTCAAGTTTCTTCTGGGGTCCTGGGGGCCGGGGCAGGGGGGCGCGGCGGGGGTCTCCGGAGGTCACGGTCTTTATTCCTGACGACGGAGGCTCCTGTAGTACAAACGCGGTGGGCGGGCGCGGGGTCTCGTCCTTGATGACGGGTGGCCTTCCAATGGGAAGTTCGTACGTGCCTTTGGAGATACCCTGCCGAGCCTTCAATACTTATCTCCTTGCTTTCCTAGACGACCCGACCGAGCTTGAGCTCACGCAAGTGCTGATTTAAGCCAGCGCCCGTACCAAAAATCGACCGCACCACCCCAATTCCATGGGTGTCCAGTTTGTGCAGATCGGTTCGGATGATATGGCTACCGTCAATCTGCCCAAACTCCTTCAGGCTGATACTGGCGTAAGTCCATCTTACCCTTCTCCTGATTCTACTTAAATGCCAAAATGCGATCAGAACATCGTCGACAGTGTGCCATATGCTAGTCTGGTACCTATATCTCCCGACAAGTTGGAGAGGATCCTCCTTGGCAGGCTGCAACCCAACATCCGCGCGCTGCGTATTCCTTGAATCTGAGTATGCCCAGGGAAATGTTGTGCATGTCGCGATCGATATCCCGAAAATGGTGTACTTTCCAATACGCATGAATGTCATCTATTCTCGGCTCGACCCGACATGGCGTATAATTCTAAGTGATTAGCTATTCGGATTGATTACTGCCGTAATGTCCGTCAGCGAAAACCCTCAGTAAGCTACCGAGAACCGGAGCAGAGGTGACATCGACGTACCTGACCATGGTCAAAGCACTTCCGCAGTTCTTTCCTGCCGGCTCATTCGGCATAATCTCAGATGGAATGTCAATCATCAGCGAACGTCCAAAGTCATACCAGACAATTGATCCTTGCGAGCGAGACAGAGAGCCCAGGGCGGTGTATCCTATTACTCAAGAGGAGAACCAATTCATAGTACCTTACAAGAGATCGAAACGATGATCCATAACGAGATGTTATTTGAAGCGAAACCGAGCGGAGCATCTCCAGTAGAATGTCAAGCATGGCTCCGTGGCTGAACATCTGATTGGGAATAACTTACATTGGACTACAACCGTACGCAACAGGCACACGGGTGTATACATATACACGCATGCGATTACGGAGAGCCCACCAGCACCAATTCCACGTATCGCCCTCAACACCAAGGAGCTCATGCACCAAAGGCCTCGCAAGATCCGCGACGTCCAATATGTTATAAAATGGCGAATGTTTATGGAGTTCGCGACATGAGACGATAACGGAACCATGAAACGGCTCTGAAATGTCAGAGTATTCAAGAATCATCACAAAAGTGAGATATAAGGATGACGTATTATGATGGGACCGGCCTAACCCAGTATGGGGGCTCCTTGGTACCTAAAACCTTCTGCACTCTCTGTACATACTCCAGATCCGCTCCCTGCTTCAACTCACCGGGGGTCGCGTTCGACGCCAGGATAATGGCGGTACATCCGATGTTGCGTTTGCCATTGTAAGGGACGAGGCCAAGCCGACATGTCGTGGGTAGTCGGTTTCGGACTTCCATGATAGTCCGGAATCGGCGATTGGTCTGGTTCTTGTCTTGTGCGAACGCGTGACGGGCCGCCCACTCATCTTGTTGCTTGGGAGAAAAAAGGAATGCAAGAACATGCAGACGCACACGCTGGTGGGGTCGAGGATCGTTATTCATGAGAGGCTGCGCAATGCCGATGTCGCCGAGCATAAGAGGTGGTTGTAGTGTTTTCGTAATGCTCGATTCCTCAAGAGAGCTGGCACTCTTCCTGTCGTCTACTGCATTATTCCTATAAGGCTGATCGTCATATAGCCAGATATTCAAATGTTATGATACTGACATTGTATAGCATGAACAATAAGCGTAATGACCTTTTGAGCAATGGAGTGTCGCTGATCCAGGTTCAAGTCCACCAAATCTAAACCCATGCACGTGTCATCACGTCATGTGACATGTGTCTCCAAGATCTCAAGAACTTGACCAAGAACGAATCGCATTATTCTCTTTAGATGTTGCCCTTGTTCTGTTATTCTTCGAGTCCGTCGTATCTTTGATATTCCACGTGAAATCGCCCCAATGATTTCTGGCCTTGTGTAGTCAATTGGAAAGACCAAGGTAACCCCACGAAACGTTGTGGCATTTTCGCGTCCTTCGTTGTTCGTCAGCAGCTCTCGTTTAACATTTAAGTATTGTTCTCATATATTATGCCTAGCTGACACCGCGCTACACATGATAGAGAGTGGAAGACGAAAGGAGGAACAAAAAATGTTCTAGTTCAAACAGCACTGCCACACAATCCATATGCGACATCGGGATGACTCGATACCTGTTCCGTTCACCAGAAAGCCTAAGCGGCACGGATGAAAGAGGAACATTTTTCACGCCGCCACGGACACACGACGCGACAGGTCCCCTGATCCGCCATCACCATCTCCTAGAATCTCTCGTAGCTCCTCCTCGCGCCCTCTCCCCCCCTCATTCGATCGACCTGATCACACGTGGATGTGTCTGACAATCACGTCAAGTTCGACAGTCCATCCCATTCCAATCCCATAGCTGCTTCTCACCCTTTCGTTCATTACACGTTGACAATGAATGCCCGCCGAGTCTGGGCCGAGTCTTTCGGGAGAAGTGGGTATTTCATTTTCTATAACGACGGTGCTAATTTTGATGTTCAATCCTCGGAGACCTTCGCTCGCTAAAATCAAACAAAATCGGTGCTACCTAGAGAATGTTTCTTCCTCACGCTGTCGGCAGCATCCCATCCAATTGGTCCCACAAATCCTTCTTCGCCTTTCTCCACGACTGTTTCCTCTCTATGATCCAATCCGCGCAAAAGCCCCGATCTTCCCAGTGCAGGTCGCAGAGCCGCTCCAAGCCACATATGGGGTCCTGTGAGTATACCTTGTAAGTATCGAGATACGGAGTGAGGCCCTCATGTATCCGTCTTATGGACCTATCGCCGGTTCCCGCACAGCGTGGATAGGTCATACACGTGCAGGTGCACTCCCCGGCAATGTATGTCGGACGCAGGGCCAGTTGCTGCCACTCCTTCATCAGCCACGAGCGCGCTTTCCAGATCATGGTGAGGTCGGTCACGAAGAGCACTGTTCCGGATAAATCGAGGTAGTCATCAGGACCGCGGACGAGCTCGTAGAACGCGCGCTTTAGGACGCTCGGGATAGAGAATTTGCGGGCCAGGAAGATGCTTTCCACCGCAAACGGAATCGGTTCCTTTGACATCTTTTCGACTGCAGTGGGCCACATTTGCTTAAAATGACGTATTGCGCATGCTTTGACTCGGGTGGCTAAAAGGATGTGAGACGAACGAAGGACGGCGCTGAAGCGGTGGAAGTCGAGTTCGGAACATGTGAATGTTCTAGTGATCCCCATCAATATACAGTACATTCAAAGACAGCTAAAGGCAAAGGAACGCACATTGCATGGTTTAGAGCATTTAGCAGCTCAACAAAGTCCATCCCAGTTAGCCCCATTCCCTTGAGATGCGCGACGGGGATAACAGAATCTTCTTCATCTTCCTCCCCTTCATCTCCCTTTTCTTCCCTATCCTTTGCGTTCTTTAAGGCGATTCCTGCTTTCCATTCCCGAAACCATAAACTCGATTCCACCAAATGATACGACTGGATCTTAAGCCGCACAGTGTCAACTTCGATCTCAATACCACCATGTTCTTGCCAGTATTCAGGATACTGCACGAATGAGAATTTTACCCGCTTGTAGGGTAGCCGCCCCGTATCCCCACGTCCCCTGTAAGACCGTTTGTAGGACACGTTCATTGCCTAGACAAGCACCGCCCGCGACTGAGCGGCAAATGTACCACACAGAATTGTCAATAGAGCCTGGTATCAAGGGAAGGATTTGGAGAGTATGGCCGATTTCTTCAGAACGAATCCTCAACAAAGGTTTGACTGAAGACAAAGAGCTCTCTCGATCAAGGATTAATCCCCGCCACGTGTGGTATTTCACCTCGTTTCCTTGCCTCGTGTAGATCTACTACTAAATCCATCTTCGGACCTCTCATAGGAAGTTCTGCATGCCCCTAGAGCACTGCTCAAGTTGGGTGCTATGTGAGTTCTGATCACGACCCTGCTTGCACCCACTTTCGACCCCTTCCCGGCTTTGAGGGACGCAATGAAGCTCTCTCAACCCCGTACTATGCGCTGAGCATTAACGGCGTGGAGAAAAAAAAGCACCATGCATCACAGGGTTACACCACTCTCCATCCACGCTGGGGTAACAAAGATGTATCGGCAATACTCCTCAGCTATCGTACAAAAGCAAGAGAGAAAAAGATGAGTGCGCTCACAAGGCATAGCATGATAGCATAGAAACTCGAGCCCGACGATGGTCCGGTGCTCGAATATTAGGCCTGATCGTAAGCATCCTTAAACGAGGTCTAGGAAACGGAAATGCAAACATCATTGTCAGGGCTCACAGAATTGCGCACCATCGCTATCGAAAGTTGTCGTCTATACTTGAGGCGAATCGTAAAAGACATCTGAGGGTAAGCAATAAATGTAAACGGTCCCTGGCTACCAGAGCGCCGCTCGCTAATACCCTGGACGAGCGGCATACAGAGTGCCACAGCGGGGTCATGACGAAGGTGGACTCTGCTAGGGGCGCGTTTTGGCCGAACAGGACCGCCTGGTCTAGGGTATACGTCAACAGGATAATTAGCGCACCCGTGTGGATACTAGCGCCCCGGATAGTCAACGTAAGAGGGGGCGAGGGCCTTTCACCATCAGGACATTGCGGACTTAACTAGCGTAGCTGTTGTGCTAAAACTGACCGGGAAACGAACTTTCTAGAAATTACCTCTATGTCTTGTCATTCAATACTGGGTGAAGCCGGTAGTCAGCCCGCTGTCCGTGTTCCTTGTGCGGTGGCAGGGTGGACGTACTTTGACTCTCGAACGAGGGAATTACAGAGCGGAAAGAGGTGACAATAACATGAGCGGACCTGAACGTGTCCGACTGTTATCGCCTTACATCCCATAAGGCTAGCATGTATCCTTCATCCTTCCCGAATAGGCATCTCTCCACATCTGGCTCACAGATGAATCGGTAACATACCAAAATATAGAAAGCCTGTGTGAACGAATGAGCACTGTGTGTCGTCATTCAACTCAGTCGTCGCTTTAGACAGGGAAGAACAGGTGCGAGAAGACCAGATACTGTCACCGTGCCCCTGTTACGGAGTGCGAACACTACCAGTGGAAAGACTAGACTGCGAAGCAGCACGGCATCAGTGGGTTGGTTGGTCTGGCTTGAGACATAGTCAATCAAACCTCTCACACAATGTCAACCTGTGATGTCGTAAAACGTGGAGGACGTTCTAGGAAAATCGCCTTCTGGCACCGAAAATCCAAAATCTGAGAGCCCTGGAACAACGGTTGTCGCAACAGAGCTCTTGATTTCTACAAGTCCATGAGACAGAATGCAAGCCAGATTTGCAGCGGTGAATGGGCGATCTGAATTTCATGACAGTGACAGGTGTGGCAACGCGTCGTCAGGGCAGAGTGACATGTAGACATGTGACTTACACTGCGGGCATTGGCCCAAAAGTTCTGTGTTTTTATGGTGAATTAATTTTGGATTAGATTGCTAGTATGTTCAAACTCTATGTCGGCGATTATATGGTGGGTAAATTGATGATAGGTTCCACCACATATTCGTATCAGAAATCAACAACAATATGAAGAATAAATGAAGTATTGATTCAAGGGTTACATTTGGATGTAATTAGGATAAAATTTCAGATTTGACCATAGTGCGATCACAGGAGATCTTGGTGAGCATATTGGAAAAATCTCTTGATGGATAGACTTTCGAAAACAGCGGCATTTTCGCGTCAGATCTATCGCGATCTTTCTTTGCAATATGTCCAACATATGATCGACCACTTTATCACCCATGACATCATCCAGGGACGGGAACTTGTCAAGAACAAGCGAGTTTTTCTACGCAACGAGGAAGGCGAGTTGTGGCCTAGGGTGGTGCGTTTCGGGTAGCTTGAGGCGGGAGGCGGCGGAGGAGACAGCTGGTATCGGACAAGAAAAAATCTTCGCATTGGAAAGCGTCGTAGTGAGATATATGAACGATATTAACTATAGTATGAGAGGACACGAAAGCGAGTTAGCGGGGTACAATCGGTGCCAAGAAATATCAATAGGACGTCGGAGACGAGGCAATTGTCAATGACGATAATGAAGTAAGACCAAAATAAGAGAGGGGATCGTCAGCTGCGCTAACCAAACCACTCCTAGGATTGTCGAATGCGAGAGGACGATAAGAATATCCGTAAAAGCGTAGACGAGGACGGCCGACGCAAAGCAATAGGTGGGTGCACAGGCGAACAGGGACAAAATAGTAGTAAGACGTTTGGAAGTCAACAGATAACCCTAAGGGGAGATTCGTGATGGTAGGAGGGAATGTATATGGACTGAAAACTTACATAGGAAGCCGAGGAATCCGTCGCGCCGACCAGCAAGACAAGCAGTGCAGACGATGTCACGGCGCCGTTGAGCCAGAGATTGCACAAACCCAACGCGTGCTTTGAAACTGGGCCGACGGAAAAGACGCTGTCAGGAGTGGAGGCCATCGAGGTGGACACCAATCTGAAATAACGTGAGTCGGATCAGTTTCCGACCGCGGGGTCGCGCAGAACATAGAACGCGAACGATTTAAAGGCCAGGGACTAAGTTCTTGTCGGTCGGCGGGGGAAAACGACGAAAAGAGCACGTACCCAAAGGAACAGCTCCTTCCAGCGTGCCACCATCCTCTTTACCACCTCCGCGACCTCACCCTCCGTTTCCGCCTTTCCAAGGACGTTCGACCATGTTGAATGGGAAAGGAATGTAGACAGCGCGTCGAGGAGGCGGTATATCATTATGTATGAACGGTCAGGAAGGATATGCGGTGGGTGGCGAACACGATTGACGCGCGGGAGAAGCGGCTTGGCTAGCACTCGTTTGCGCCGAGACGAGCGATACGATCTTGCGCAGCAATGCCCAATCGGCGTCGTGTTTTCTAGACTTCTCGATACTTACAGCTGGTACGGATTTTCGTGGAGGACCGTGTATTGCATACTCCGCATAATGATACGATCCCGAGGGCTTTGTACCGATGGCATAACGTTCCTAAAAGACTCTGTAGCACTGTGAGGATGCCTTCATTCGCAAACCTCACCTGGTCGACTAGATCCCCCGATCCAACGTTTAGAGCACTTGTCGCGGTGACATATTGCTTGCTTGCAGCGGTATAAGACGTCTCATAGTTCTCACGTAAGGTGCTAGATAGGCGTGCGGTTGACATCGTATGTGGTGTATCGCAGTGCCGTCCGGTAAGGACATATAGATACGACTCGACATCGTCGACTCGTCCTGGAATCGGTGTTTTACCGTCTTCACGCTCCTGCAAAAGCCGAGCGGCTGTGAATTACCAAGTACCCTGAGAACGGCATGAGATAATCGTCGACAAGAAATGGACATATACGCACTGTGTGTGTTTTTTTTTTTTGTTTTTTTGAATCCTATTATTGTGCAGGAGGAGCATTGCTCCTACGGTGCACAGCACATGCGTACAGGTCTACCTATTTGACTACAAGAGCCACGGAATGCCTCACCCATCTTTTCCACAGAATATATATCGCACGCATAAAAGCATGTACAAAAGCAGTGAGCAGCACAGCAAGAAACAGGCGTACATTGGCATTCTCCTCTATTCTCTTCCGATCATCTCCGCCATGGCAGCGCTGTGATGAGTTCCCTTCGGCGGCTTGACCACTAGATCAGCTTGTTAACTGAGGGAAAGCCACGTTAGGGGACGTGGATCTGTCGAGGGCCGAAGTAACCTACAGCTTCATCCTCAGCAACAGCTTCCTGTTGGCAGCCTGAATTTCCGTCCCTGTCTTGATAGCGCGGGCGAACGGGTCAGCGCGATGATCAGTTTTCTTCGCGTAGAGGACTCTGTACAATGTGGGTGAAAATCGAACGCTAAGATAAATTACGGCAGCTGAGCGAACCTTGTTCTGACTATCGACTCGGCCTTGGATACTTTCGGCTTGAATTAGCTGCACGATGTGCTTCTCCACTTCCTCCACTGTCCACCCGAATGCCTTACTCATGCGATCCAGCTTAATTGTCGCGAAGGGTTGGAAGTACAGTACCACCGCCCAGTTCCGGATCTGGTCTGTTAGCTCCGTGATGCGGGGTGCCACGTGGGTGTGTCAGGGTTCAGTCTGCGAATCATAAGGGAAAACCCACTGAGTGTCGAGCAAGAATGTCCAGCACGGTCTTGAAATCGCTGCTCATGTACGCTTCGATGAGCTCCCGAGTGTACGGTTCCTGCTCGAGATATACGCTAAAGCCAGGGTTTCCCAAGAGCTGGGTTCTAAGGGTGCTGCGTGGCAGGCTCGAGAGCGCACAGAGGGTGCCGTACACAGCGATGTCGCCAGGCGCGACGACCTGGATGTGCACTGATCAACAGCAGTTCGGGCAGACGAAAGCGAACTAACCATGCCTATCCAACCACTCAGTTCCTTCGCAGGTCCCACTTTCAAAAAGCTATACGCAGCCTTCTCATAGTTTGTCTGCCCTAAGTGAGATAACGCGGTGGTAAGATCGAGCTTTGATTGCACTTGCTGACGTTCGATCGAGGTCTTCTTTTTCGCAGTCGGGGCTTGGGCACCGCTGGTGCCGCCAGTGGCGTCGAGTGCAGCATCCGCTTTGAAGACGTAGGTGGAAAGATGGGTGTAGTTTCTTTGCTCCAGGAGGATCTGGATCGAGGTAAGGGCCGCGAAGAAGGTAAACTGTGAGACAGACACACCTCAAGGACAGATAGACACATATCTAGGACATGTTGGCTCGTTACACAATATTCGCGTGACTTTGTAAAGTGTTTTAGGGAACTCGAATATTCCCCCACAGATCGGTAGTAATAACCCAGATCATGGTGAGCCATCTGCAAGATCACATTTGTCAGTTCCCGGACCATCACGACGATGAGCCTGCCAGGCAGGCAAGAGCGAGCAGCACGGCTGTGCGCCCAGCCAAGGGGAAGAGGGGAAGAGGGATGGGGGCATGGCGGACGGGAGTGCCGTGTGCCGCGAAGTAGGGATTAGGTAAGAAATTTAGGGAAAAGTAAGTTAAGTGTGGTGCGAAGGGGAATAGAGACGGCGGGGGGTTTAGTTTGGAGTTCTGCGAGCGGATTCCGCAGTAGTCTTGAAGCGTTTGGTGGCGTGGATGAATCTTATGAGATATTTTAAGGCATCAGGGCTAGATAGAAGGTAGGATAGTGACTCAGCTTTGCGCTTGAGCTTGCGTTGGAGGTGGACGTAGCGCTCATGCCTGTAGTGTGTACAAATAAGCAGGTAATGACGTACAGTCTCTACGATAAGACCGTGGCAGTGTGGGCACAAGGGCGTTTCGGATCGCCGGATGCGGAAGAGGTGTTGGTTGAAAGGGGAGTGGCCAGTGCATAATTGGGCAATGAGGGCAGAGCGGCGTCGGTCAAGATGTTCGACGAGCTTTAGAAATTTCTTGGAGGGTAGGGATGGGTCGATGCTGTTGATGAGGGAGAACCGTGGGGAGTTTTCCCATCGCCGTCGCCAGATTTTACGCCAACATCTCCTCCGCCGAAGCACTACGGGATATTCTGTACTCCTTTGGCGTGTAGCGTCTTGTGCGTCTCATGTTCCGGCCTTAGCGTCGGCCAAAGGATATGCTAAGTGTCTTTCAATAGGACCATCCTCTTGCATGAGCGGTAGCATAGACCGCGATCTAACTCGGGTTTTCAATCTAACGGCACCATAAAGGCTTCAGACTTGGATCACACTCGTCCATCACGTATATAGCTCCCGCTTAAGCAAAACAAGTGATGCAACGTATAACTCCCATCCGCAGGTGAATCACAGGCTCAAGGTTCGACACCTGTTTCGAAAGTCAATGCTCAGCTGATGAGAAACGGTTTATAGCAGCTAACAATCCTACCAAGGCATCAGAATCCTATATCCTTGCTAGCTGGCGCTGCAGTAGCTCGTAGTGATCGATGAGAGCTTCGATGGTTTCGATGGTTTCGATGATGTCCTCTATTTTTTGGACAAGAGCTTCGCTGGTATGGTTTACTGAGAGGTCATATGACTTGACGACGGTGGCGCAAATGACGAAGACGAGGGCAGGCCATACGATAGCCTGCAGAAGGAGTTGGCGATGCATGGGGTGTGCGTTGAAGCCACGATGGCGAACTGCAGAGATGACGTTGGAGATACGGCGAAAAAAAGTATGCCCTTTTTATAAGTGGGCGACGAGAAAGATTCTCAAAGGACAAAGGGCTAGGACCGATCAGGATGGTCTTCAAGTCGACGGACCTTGTTTCAGTCGGGTTCCTTTGTTATGAGTGAAAGAACCAACGATTGATCTCGATCGTGGTCGTCGTTATAACCGGTCGGCTCTTTCAGATATAAAGCCACTCACGAAACCTTTGTGCAGGCGGACCAGCGGAGATCATGACCATGACCGGCAGGCCAGACTCGTCGCCTCGTGGCCAATCTATTTATCCATCACGAACGATAGCGACGGTGATCAAAGTTATCGATACAGTGAGTTGGACTGCTATGGATAATATTTGTAAATAAATCATTCAGGCTCTTCGAGATCGCTTCCTTCGTCTGTGGTGTTGGGAGATATACGGAAGGAAAGCATGAGCTATGGGCAGTGGTTAGGAGAGGGGAGACAGGTGCGAATAAGATGAACTCACCCGGTCCAGTGGGAGGACATGAAGCAGCCCAGCATGGTCGCCATCATCTATTGGAGTCACCGCAACGTGCGAAACGACTTGTGATAGCTTGATCACTCGAAAGCTCGCCAGTGGCACCCGTCCGCAAAGAAATCCGCCAGAAAACCCGAACTCGCGATACGGGTCCGACGAAGCAGCCACTGGAAGATATTCCTGGACGACGAGATAGCATTCTGTCACACGAAGCCCTGAATCACCGACTGCCTCGTACGTGTGTTGAAGTATATGAGATATCGTCCCTGCACACGGCTCCTCGCTGGCGTCATCAATTGACCGTTGGAAGAGGATATTGCTGTCCTTGAATGTCGAAGAAGTGGACGTCCCATACGTGACGCCCCGAACTGCTATTTTATTGACGGACATAGCTTGTCTGGAAATACGAAGTTGACGATTAGAATCTGCGGAAGTTGCAATGATGGCTTCAAGGTGTTGGAATATCTCATCCGGGAGTTCGAAGGGAAGCGCATTCGAATCGAGCACGTAGTCAGCAGCAGTTGGATCTACAAGACTTGCAAGGCGATAACCACGTGCATCTTCACGCTCGGTAGCGTCGATCTCTTGAATCATTTCCCGGACCGCAGTTCGCAGATCCATATCCGCCGATAGCAGGGAACGAAGATTGGAGGCACGAGCTGCAGTTTGCATAAATGTGACCTCCATTTCTCCTAAACAAACAGGTTAGTCTGGCCCGAGAAGGAAGGGTTAGGTACAGACCGCGTTTCTTGTTAGTATTCATGCGGTGGAACAAGTTGATGTACCGCTCATAGAATGGCGCGCTGTAGGCATGCACGGGACCAAATAAATCCATGATGTCACCCATGTGAAGTGCTGCATGCAAGACAGGCTTCAGGCTTTCATCGGGGAATAACTCCAACCAACGCCGGGCGTAACGAAAAATGAACTCGTTGTACACTTCAATTTTCCGCTGAGAGATGACGCGCAGACTAGCGATGCGAACTGCATTGACAAGATCCATGAAATGTTTTAGCATCTCCTTCTTACGGCCGTTCTCCTTTCCCCAGAGGCGAATCAAGGTGACGACGAGGTGGATAGTACATATGACACGATACTGGTCCGCGCTGAGTTTACCCCTCTCTGCGAGGTACCCCAGTTTGGTGGTGCGGGCCGAATCCAGGTTGGAAGTTGAGTCCTTTTCATATCAGCCCATGTGGCTTTCAAGACGTCTCCGCCGAGTACCACACGGTTCGGGGACTTGCTAGGAATATAGGCCGCTAGCTGGGCATGTTTTGCTGGATCATTCATCTACGACGCACAGGTATCAGCATGCATTTCATATCGATATCGGGAAACTTACGGTTTCCTTGAGGAGCTCGAACAGCGCTCCCTTCGCGCCCCTTCGGTTCAAGTCGATCTCGGAATGGCCAATCCCAAGAACGTTACAAAGGTAGGCAAAAATGACTATACTCCCTTGTTCTCTGGCTTTTCGGAGGCTTTCCTCTTGGTCTTCCACGTCGGTAAGGTGTTTGATTATGCGCATCGCCAAGGTTGCGTTAACTTCGCTATTCTCCGGAAGTATCGCTTGTCCTCCCGATGTGGTATCCGGACCTGGGGTTGTCCGCGGTGACACAGCGGGGGTTATCGATAATTTCCTACCGTCATAGTCGGCAGAGTGTCGCTATATGTAGGTAGGGTTAGAATTGGAATATCAACGCTGATCATACATCCACCAACCCAATGAAAAATATTGCCCGCTAAAACCCAACACGTTCCGACAACCAAATTGTGACCAACGCCTTTAATATCGTTCTCCACACAGATGGTATATAGAACCTTACGGCGGAAACGGAGCAGCTCGTATAAGAGCATCGGCCTGGCAGGGTCCTGTCTGATGAGCTTGATACATCGTCGTAAATCTCCGTCCGAGCCGCTAACCGTTTTGTCCTCAGGTGGGGGAGGTTCCACGGCTCCGTCGCCACCAGTGGCGACTTCTACATCGATCCTGAAAAGTCCGCGTAGATGATTTTGGAAAAGACCGAGATCGAAGGCATGCATCGACTCGACGACCGCGTACGAAACTGGGTCCCAGTACGGAAGGTCTAGCAATGCCGACCAACGCACACCGCAAGCTTCGAATATGTCCTTTTGAAATGCCTCGGTCGAGGTCTGCTTCCAGTAGTTGGCAAATTCACGAATATGGTGGACGTTTTTCTTCGGCCATTCTGATGGATCTAGGACATCGATGTCATCTTGATCTAGATCGCAGAAAGTGCAGAATGAATGTGCACTCGTAGAGCCCGGAAGGCCCAGCACCTGGCGAGCGGCGATCATGTCACAGACTAGAGGAACAAGCATGGCACGAACAAGCTTCCCAGCACGATATTTGTAAGTCCGTGTGTAGGTCACCCCTGGACTCCAAAACTCGAGGAGATCCTCCACCACCAAGGCAAGTGCATGGTTCAGTTCGGTAGTCGATGGGTGGTCCGGTAAAACCCCGACGAGGAAGACGTTTTCGGGTAGATAGCGTAAGTGGGGAGGAAGGTTGAGCAGAACGAGCCATATTCCGGTTGACGAGACCGTTTGCTTTGCCGTTTTGTTATGAAATGGATTGAAACTATCAACAGATAGACTGAAGATCAGCCGCCCCTCTCCGGGAGGGCCCGGAAAAAAAGGGTTGCCGTCGACATCCACCAGGCCCCGAAGCACCTTGGAGAACCATATATCAGGTATGGGTCCATCCAGGTCGACTGGGAGAGCATATTGACACTCCTCCAACAGATCTTCGATGGTGGGCCTTGAGAGGAGACGACCGACCCAGGCCTTCAAGACCTGATGTAGATATCGCTGACAAGGTACCGGCCACGTATTCCCGTTACCTAGAGCGCGCTCCTTCCATAGCGGAGCAGCACAAGGCAGACTCTCCGGCGCTGCCTTGAAGGTGCATTGAGAAATGGCAGGGAAATCGGTGTTGCGCGGGCTATCGCCGGGTTCGAAGGGATATAAGCAAAAGCATTTTGGACAGCACAAAAATTGCCGCGTAACGGGATTCAGTCCATACTGCGAGCTAATGGGTCGTGGGTCTTTGGGGATGAGGCATGAAGCATTTGGAAATAACCCGCGTAAGACATCCCTCTGCCCAGCAAGTTGGGCACGGCGGGCACGACGGGAGGTGAAGAAGAAGAGTTCCATCGCCAGACAAACCAACGCAGCGGCCTTCGGAATAATGTTGCGCGGGCCGTGTTGGTAGAAATGAATTTCTGGCACAAAGCGTGAGTCCCAAGAATTGATCACGAAATGATTCTTACCTGTGTTCACGACGATTCGCTCAGAAACGGACTGCGCCCGCTGCTGGGCCCAGCTATACTCCTTCTCCTGACTTAACCGGTCAAGCTGCTCATAAATGCGACTTGACAATGCATCTCTCCTTTCCGACGCCTCTATAGTAGGCAAAGCGCTGAGTAGCTCGCACAAGCGGCTCTCTGTGGACAGGAAAGCGTAGTTAGGACGAAGTCCCGGCACCAGAGCATGTACGCCATGATTTGGCCGAGCGATGTCGGCTCGAGATAGTCGGATATATTCGCCGTTGGAGGCGGCGTCGTTGGAGAATACCAGCTGGACCTTAGAGGAAGTCACCGGAAGCTCGGAGAGCCATTGCACCTCGTGTTCGATGAAGGTTAACCAGTCGGTCTGCGGCTCATGGGAAACAGAAACCGTGGGTTGGTCAATTGGTGGAGTCAAGGGTTGGCGCGTGAAGGGTGATAGCGGCGATTGTCTGTTAGCTAGCAGGGCACTTGTCTGCTGAGTCGAGCGTGGATGTCGAAAGGTTGGGGGTCGAGATCGCTCGCCAGGCGAGGTTGCGGCCTGCTGGACATCCAAAAGTCTGTCATCCCTACGATGATTGTTACGGGTATTGCGGCTCTGTATCGTCCCCGAGCCCTCATATTCGCCAGTAGACGGATTGAAAGTCGTACAGTGTGACTTGCAAGTACAATTGTATGTCTTCGGTCGAGTTTTGCTCCGAAGCATCCTTGGGTGTTACAGGCGTCTATCGACTACGAACACACAGGTCAATCACGGAGAAAATATACTTAATAAGATGACATACCCTCACAGCGGATTCGAGGACTTATAAAAGGACGGACGCCGCGAGTCTTACGAAGACACCCGATTATTATTGTCGAGCGTTACGCTTCAATGGGATCTACGCGTGGGATTTCGATATATGGTGTATACTGTGCTAAAAACGTGCTTAAGGGACCTCAGGGTGCAGAACATGTGTGGAATCTTTCCATCAGATTCTCTTTGAAGCCCCGTATCGTCACTCGCTAATACAAAAACCAAACTGCTGACTTTAACGACGTATGGGGGTTGTCGGATCTCTCGCCGTGATCTAAATACTCCTATTGTAACACAGATCATGATCAGAATGTGAACTCTTTCCTCGGATGGTGTTCTTACACGCAAAGCGGTCTTGTAGCTGGCCGCTCGGCAACGAACCAGCTCTTGCTCTTGAACCGACCAGGGTCCATGATCGATCGACGGATAAAGACCGGATAGCGTGTGGGTCTCGTCCTGTGGGGCACTGGGCTTCAGAGAAGCGTGTTTGACCTTGTACTCAGCGGAGTGCCCACGGATGACATCCTCGACAGTACACTGTGGCTCACAGAAATTGGACTCTGTCAGAAATTTACTGGTAAGCTTACCGGAGTGTGACCGTGAGCCCGCAGATAATGTTCATGTTCAACGAGCAGCCTCAGATGCTTTTCTAGGTCGGGAACCACCGCACGCTCTTCGTCGGAGTCTACGACAGGGGGCTGAAGAAGAATGCGATAATGGGTCTGATGCTGAGGCAGTGATAACGGGACTGCGTACCGTTCCGGCGCGTACACTTTTCAGGACGTGGAGTTGCAGCTCTATGTATTTGCGCTTATCAGACGCAGTACGCGCGGAGTTGAATATACTGTCCCGCCATTCGCGAACCTCCGATGGTGTTGTGTGGTTGAATTCCATGGGGGCTGCGAAGGAATGGGGGCCGTCAATTTATACGTCGTGAGCAATGCCTAAAGACGACAAACCTTTTTGCGTCCCCTTTCACATTGCAAGTAGCACGAATATGGCTGGGAAGGCTTAACGCGGCTAAGGCTCTGAAAGGACATTAGCTACGTATCAAACGGAAGAACCTGGTAAACTCACGGTGTATTCTGTTAGATACCTGTGCGCAAAAAGAACCTGGCTCCTGAAAGGGCTTCAAAGAAGACCATCAGCTCCGGACAACTAAGGATAAGCACTATTCGCAACGTACCTTGGGTTTTTCCGTTAGATTTATGAAACAAAGGTGGCTTGAAGACTCTACAAGGGGAAGATTCTCCTGAAAGGGTTGCAAAGAGATCAGCTGCAGACACCTGATGGGGACCATTCGCTACGACCTTGGTGTTATCCATTGGATTCGTGAAACAGACACGTATTTCCCTCTGAACATCTCACCCATAACCACCAGCCCAACTCTATGATTGAGGACGAAGGATACCTGCTTCGAGCAAGCTATATCAGAATAGCGCAGCGGATGCATTTGCTAGAGGAGACGAACCTACCATAAATTGTCCGCGATGGGGGTAGTGAGACAACATGCTTGAAGAGAGAAATTCCAAGCATGCCGAACATAGGCATCATTGGGCTGAGGTTCTTCAGTCTGAGGCACGCTGATCCCGTAAAGGTCCAATGATATCATGGTGCACGTCCAGAGACCCAACTCCATAAACTTAAAACGAGCGACAAAATCGCTGCGGATGCAGTGTCGTCTCGGACAGTGTTTCGTCACTATTAACTGTCCCATAGCCCGCCTCACAAGGCCACGGGCGAAGACGTAGTCTGTGTAGTGCAGGTCCACACCCAATATCTATATGGCTCATGTAAATTCCCTTGGCCCGAAATCACAAATAACAAACTGACCGCACAAACCGAGGGAATTATATCCTCGTGCTGGGCTGAGCAGCGTCAAGCCCACCATATTTCAGTCCACCATTCGCTGGTGGAACGCGTTCGTTCGGGGTGCTTTGGCTCAAGTTCAAATACGGTCTTTACTAACAAGTGCTACATATAACTAGAACTTCCGTTCGCCAGTACAACGCCATCGTGGTGGTTGAATTCCAAAATCGAAAACTTGTTTGGCATTGTGGTGCAATAACTTTGGTGGTGGCCATCTTTAGGGCCGGACCCCTCGACTTCGATTTGTAGCTCAGAATTTTGAGTCTGATCGCAGATAGATCAGGTGATCCTACGCGTCGAACGCGAGCCCCACATGAAACTCACGTGAGGATAAAAGGCTGCCTACCCTAAACTCGTCGTGTAGAAATGCCTTCTCCGTCACATGATGGCAATTTTTCCTTCGTAGTTTTGGACCACCACCGTCGTTAGCGATCGTCGTCGCGGGCGACCTATACCTGTTAGACACACAGTAATAAAGTAGTACAGACAATAGCATGAACATGCTAACTAATGAGAATGACGAGGAGAATATGCCTATGGTGGTACACTTGTCCTCAAATTTGGGGGACATGTTGATGACAGTGCAGTTGCAGATGCACAGTGGACTTCGGAATAAGGGCAAAAAGCGCATACGAGAGGTGCGTTACATGTTTCTGCAAGTGCAGATGCTGATAAAATGTTAGGTACAAGACGCGGGAATATTTTTGAGTCTCGAGGCCGACGTGGATAGCGACGGGGACGATGATGATGACGATGACGATGACTTAGGTGCGGTTCTGCCTTCTATGAAAACATGCATGATCAATCCCAGCTCAGCCAATGTCCTTATTCAGTTGATTTTTTGCAGGATGACGAGCCCGTGGCGGCGGACAGGAGTGTTTCGCACCGTTTGCTCTTGAGGGAGCATGCTCGTGCTCAAGCCGAAGGCGAATGGGATGCTTTATTGTCCCGAGCTCGCGAACGAGCGCGCGAGGATTCTTGGGACGAGGAATCTCATGCTGGTCACCATGCCCCGTTCATCGGAGAGCCGGAGGTACGGTTGTGGAGAGTACGCGTGAAGGTACGTCGTCCATCAGCAAGGCGACTGTTACTGACTCGTTACAGCCTGGCTGGGAGGAGACCGCGGCTTTCGTATTAATGGAGAAGATCATCCGCAGTGGCTTTCAGTGGACCATCTCATCCATTATAGGCAGGGTCTCTAGGCCAGGGTGGATTGTGATTGAAGCTCCCAGTGCCAGCGAGGTCCACGCGGTATGTCAAGGGGTGTTGAACATCTTTTCTCAGCAGATCCATGTGGTTGAACCAGCGGATGGTCCGTCCTGCCTTAGGGAACGGATATCCTTCACCCCACGTCCGTCGTCCTGGGTGCGCCTCACGAAGCACCCATACAAAGGGGATTTGGCCTACGTGAGAGGGACAAGCAACAAAACTAGTGGTGGAATATCCCTCCTCGTCGTACCCCGTTTGAACCTCCAGCGGCGGCGGATGGGTCAGCCCAAAAAACGTCAGCATACTGGTCGCGTTCGCCCTCCTCCAGCTTTATTTGATGCTAACTCGGCCAGAGAAATCTTCGGAGGAAGGGCTGTGGTAACCCACAACCAGAACATTAGGTTCAAAGGTAAAGAGTACATGGCCGGATACCTATGTCTCGACACAGATGACTTTTATCCGCAAGAAGCCCTGCCAACGCCGGAGGAGCTGGACCACTTCCGACATTTACCCGACCTTCCCGATAATTTTTTCCAGCATACTGCGGAGCTCATGGCTGCCCGACGACTATGCGTTGGAGACCCCGTCAAGGTGGTTACGGGCGACGCGCAAGGTATTACCGGCATCGTTGAAAGTATCACCAGCGACGAAGCCGTTCTTCGAACATCACTCGACAGTTTAGAGATTGCGTTACCCATTACGGCGCTACGCAAGAGCATGAAACTTGGAGACGAGGTCGTTGTTGCTTTCGGCCCACGGAAAGGCTTTACGGGATGGGTTGTATCCATCATTGACGAAAAGTTGGTGCTCTATAATCATGAAACGGCAGAGGAGGTTCATCTTTGTTTCAAGCGTGCGTAACCCATGCTGACTTGAATACAGGTGGAGACCACCTCGTCCTCCGTCAATTTCTGGGAAGCGCCATTCGAATTTGGTCGCTCGCACCCCACTGTAGAGAGTCAGCAGGAGGCTGACCAGCGCCATGAACGGGAGCGTATCCTCACTGTTGCCGAATTGGAATTGCCCAGCCCGCTACCAGCCGCGAAGTTCCAGAATGAGGTCGACAAGCTTCGGCGGGATCCGAACCGCCATCTTGTGGGCCGGCAGGTACAAGTCGTTGCCAAACACAGGCGGGGAGGCTGGGTAGGGACCATCAAGTCCACACAGGAGGGAAACCATGTTATGGTTCAATTTAACGATGACCTGCCCTCGGAACGCTTCCACTTGAATGCCCTTCTGTATGTTCACGCTTTTCGGTGTCTATGTCTTCTGATTTTCATTTAGGGACTGCATTGAAAAGAAGACTCTAGGCCGGGACCCCAATCGCCATCTCGTTGGGCGACATGTCCGTATCATCAAACACAGATTGCGGGACTATGAGGGGATCATCAAATCCACTCAACAAGATGATCACGTTCTGGTCGAAATCCAAGCTACCATGAGACAGGAGCGCTTTCACATCTCAAACCTCGCCTTCTTGTATGTTTTGGTCTTATTGTTGACGCTCACTTATTTGGATTTAGGGAGGATTTTAAGATGAAAACCTTGGGCAAGCCACCCACCGAAGATCTGACGGCGTCTACCTCTGAGGTACATCGTGAGACTCCTGAACCATTAGAAACGGCATCCAATGTTGCGTCGACTCCTCTCCCGTCTCCTTCAGACGAGTGGTTAAGCCCTGCCTGGGATCCCTCTTCTCGTACTCCTAATCCCAATGCTCTTTCCGGTAAGTTCCTCGCCAAATTTTGTCGTTATAATTTCTCATATAGCTCCTGTGATAGCCCACAATGCCTGGATGGAATCTATCTGGTTTGCTGGCAAACAAATCAAATTACAGATCAAAAACACCAAACACGCCTCCAACGATCCGGGATGGAAATCCGGAGAGTACGAAGATCGCTTCGGACTTTGGCTCGGTACAGAGGGGACAAACGTCAAGGTCGTCTTGGGACTTCACAACACCGTTGTCTTACCCGAGAGATACGTGCGAACTGTTCCTCCGTCTGTAAAGGGTCAATCCGTTGTGGTTCTCAACGGACTTTATGCGGGGCAAGAATATCATGTCGTGAATGTCGGGGAAGAGTGCGTCGTGGGTCGTCGTCGTAATGGGAAAATGGACCCAAAGAGCAAAATGTCCTTTCTCTGCACCAATCTGGCCGTGATCGCTTGACTAGTTCATATTGTGCATGTCTCCGTTTTTTTTGTTTGTTTTCGATGTAAAAATTCGCGTCATGGCCAGCATAGTGCACTACATGTATCGTTATACCCGTCGTAATATCATTTAATTTGGACACAACCCCCGCTCTAGCAAGCGGTTGGCGATCAATCTTCAATCCGGTCAACCAAGTACGTCATATTCAGTCGTGATCAAGGTAAGCACAGTTGTTCGAAATGAGCTTTTCTAACCCCCCAAAATGTTAAAATAGTGTTCCAAAAACCACACCGCCAACCACTGAAGAAACGCGCGAACACCCACACCCATTACCAATATCACCATCAAAGACAGCACGACGAAGAGAATTACCCAGAGGTGCCCCAAAATTGACGAGTCCGACACCAATATTGGTGGATTCGATTGATCGTTGAGTACCTCAGTCACGGTGACCATTGTCGTTTCCGTGATGAGCACTGTAATCGTCCTCGTGACGGTATCGGTGACCGTCTGCTTAGATGTCTCAGTGATAATCAGTGTCGGCATTGCGGTTCGAAGGAGCATTTTCGCACTTTGCGCCATTCTTGGCCCCTCCACGTTTACCGTGGACGGTGCCGTCCTCTCCTGATCACCCTGCACCACCAGGCTAAACGGGACAGTAGTTG
The DNA here is from genome assembly GCA_025854295.1 of Lyophyllum decastes. NCBI lineage: Eukaryota > Fungi > Basidiomycota > Agaricomycetes > Agaricales > Lyophyllaceae > Lyophyllum > Lyophyllum decastes. Next base: position 2,032,701 of record CP107712.1, on the reverse strand, counting down.
GACACATGTCCTGCAGCACCGTAGTCCGCGTCGCAGTGCTGACGACCGTTAGCGCTCGGACCCTAGTCGCTGTGACCGTTTTTGTTGCTGTCGACGTCCTTGTATATGCCTTCGTCACCGTACGATCTTTCGTGATGGTCCTCGTCACCGACATCGTCACAGTCGCGGTTGACACTGGAGGTGGCATTAAAGTCTGCAACTCCGGAGGTGGAATGAAAGTCGGCGGCTCTATGAGATGGAAGTAGGCGAAAAGTGTGACCATGCCGAGGCCTACCCATGTCCGTTTTTGGGACCACTAAAGTGAATTTCATGATCATTACACGGGTTCAAAGGTGGGCAGTCTGATTCATACCCTTCGCAAAAGGCTCATGTCCCGCGAAGCAGGCTTGATTTCCTCCTCGGGTCCAACGTCCTTCTTGATGACACATAAGTTCAAGTTTTGGACAAGGCTATCCGAACTCACCGCGTAAGCAATGCGAAGAACGGACCAACGCTTGCCGTGCTTCGTCTTAAGAGGCTCCTGCCGCGTCCTCCTGACTACCCCCGCGATGATGATCTTACCATTTCGGCGCCCAACCCCCTTATTATATTTTGGTCAAACACCCTCGTGCGACCACGAACGGTACTTACGACCACTCCCGTTCCTTTATCCTGGGTAAATCTTTTATATATCATGGTGCGGCTGAAGACTCACTTGACTTGCTTGTTTCCGGTGCCAGAGGAAAGTATTCCGGGTTCTCGACGTTCCGAACATGTGTTAAGATGAGGCCGCCCACGCTAGTGTTACTGACCACGACCGTCTCGTCTCCAGTGAATTCGATTGAGGCATGGTAAGGGTCTCCAGCGTCAAACTGCGAGGTGGTGGAATACTCGCCAGTGCTAACGTCGTACCAGTCGACTCCTTTGTCGTGCGTCACAACAGTCAGTAGCTTGCGGGATGGAGACATCGCCGATGACACCCTAGAGAAAATGTGAGCATTAGCATTATCCGAGGAATACTTACTCACATGAATATGTCTTCAGCTCGTAACATGAACTTCTCCAACTCCTTGCAAGGTGCCTTCGTGGTGTATGTTCTGAAGGAATAATCAGGAAGCTTTCTCCTCACAACTCACACTCACGACTCACACAATGCCCATCTGTCCGGTCAGGAAGACCACGAGGATCTTTTCCTCGCTGACGAAGTGGACCCCGCTAATCTGAGCCCTGTCATTTTTTATGGGCAGATGGTAATGATCGCCGGTTTCTGAAACAGAGTTAAGTTACATTGCGTAGTGTTGCAAGCACGTAGCTGACCGTTGTTCAGGAGCACCTTAGACCCGTACGTGATTGCCAACAGTCGCCCGGAAGGACTATATTCCAGGAAGTTGATTATGCCTGAATAGTGGGAGATAGATAGGATATCTTTCTGCACATATGGTTCGTAAGTTATTGAATTGTTACTTTAGGAAAAGGTCTCACATCTGGCGTTCCTTGACTCAGGCGGAGCATGTTAACATCGCCGTTCCCGCAGCCTATTGCGAGCAGCCGTGAATGGGCGGGGTGCCACGCCAGCGAGCGAATCATAGATGTCGCCCCGTAATGACGTACTACGTCCCACTCCTCTGTGGCATATATCTATACGTATAGCAGGATATTGAGTGAAGGATATAAGCACGAAACGAGGTCACTGACGATGAGTGTATCATGCACATCTCCCACAGCCATGTAATAACCGTCGGGAGAGAAGCGAATGGCGTTGATGAGCATATCGTCGCACTCGGCCACCCAATTCCCCTTTTTTGACAAGACAATACCCTTGTTCATGGTTGCAGGTGAAGAAATAAATGGTGGAACAGGTGAAGTATCAACAGCTAGTCAATACGTGGTGATAAACAGTCCCAATTGTTTAGATCGGTCTAAGGTCAAATGCTACTTGAGATGATAAACGGAAAGCCAAGCGGATATACGGAAACGTGTTCGCTTCACGACTGGTGAGTACGGGACACGAGGTGACCCCATGGCCAGTTCATAGCAGTGCGCGTTTGGATACATGGCACATGTCCACGTCGCCTCTTGCATTCCACGCGTTTCTAATCATGGCGGTAGCTCATGATCAGAGGCACGAACGTCGAGGTACGCGTCCCTGATCCTGATCAGATACCTACAGTCGCTTACAGTAATCCGATACACGTTTTCTAGGCCAAGATCTCTCAAGATTTAGCCCATATTGACCACGCACCAACGTTCTACCCTGTCAGTCGCGAGGACCCAATGCTTCGTACGGTGAGCGGCTTAACGGAATCCACCCCGAAAGCATCGACATTCTAACTTGTTTCTAAGACTTTGATAAAGCAACCGCAAACATATTTGCCTCCGTGGAAGCAAATTGAAGGACCGTACCCATCAATCTACGGATCGCTGCTTGGACACGGGCTATCATATCAATAGCCCTGCTGGATCTCCGAGATCTAAACGTCAGGGTTTCCCGACGCCCAATTATGGTCAATTGATCACGTATGTCACAATTTCTTATAATTATAATCTCTCGTAGATTTCGTTTTCTGAAAAATTCAACCAGCTCTACCATGGATTTTCTCGCCAAATTGGGGGTTGCACGTACCCCGTAGGCAGGGGTTCTAGCAGCCTCGAGGCACCCGCATGACCGTGAATGAATCGGATGTATAATTATAAGTGTACGTCGAAACCCCCTGTCTTTGAATTGTATCTACATACTTCCTCCAGTCCTTCCTATTCAAAGCGACTGGTGAGTTCGAAATGGTGCTGCGAATTTCTTCGCAGTAGGATCGCCGTATTTAAACCATAACGTTTTATCTTATTATCTAGACAAGATTCATGTCAAGGCTCTCTCAAAGTCACTCGAGCTCTCATCACGAGTCGATCGCAGCCTCAGTGAGGATCAAATCCTACTTCTTAGAGATATTCCCTGAGTTGTAAGCTAGGTGTCTTCCGGCCTCCGTAGGCGCACAAGGGCTGGTTCTCTCATCGAGGTATGTATTATATTCTCCTTAATTCGCGACCTCAACTGGATGGTTCTAGCCCGGCGCCCGAGCGTTGATGGTCTCCCAAGTCCGTGTCAGGCCTGGGTCGGTGGGTATTCCTTGATTTCCTCAGTTTCCAGTGCTAACAGATAAATTTGTAGTTCGTGGTGTGTTCGGTCCTCCTAGATCGCGTCTCGTGAAGCTGATTACTATTGATGTCAAAGCATTTCGGGGCTTGCGGATATATCTATGCCCTTCATAGGGAGAAACGCGTCCTCCATTGCTTCCCCTTTGCAAACGGAACGTCACGGCTCTCACCAGAGGTTAACCTTGACGTGGTCGAAGGCTTTCACCTCCCAACCAACTTGAACGGGCGAGACCGGGTTAAAATCTACAAGGGAAAAATAACTCTGGGAACCGAACGCTTCCTTTGTTATGGATACGCTGACGAATCTTCCCCGTCTAACAAGGCTTTGCTGGCGCTCAACTCTGTCGTCTTTAAGGGGGAAGTCGCTGTCTTTTCCTGCGGCAAAGTGGTTCCTGTCCTCTCCCGACCCCACACGAAGAAGGAGACGGCGGACAAAGTTGCAATTTTGTAAGCATTATACTTATCTTATTGATCGCTGTGTCTACAATTTTCAATATGCTTACAGGTTTGCGTCCCATCTGGAGCTGGCTCGTGCCACGGTGGCTCCTTTGGAAGAGTATATCTAGGCATACACAAGATCGTACCTTCGGTATTCATCGTGATACCACCTCATGATCATCATGACTGCCCGTACCTAGGCGCTATTTCGCCATTTAAGATCCATCAATGCGTAGAACTTTCGACGAGATTGCGCTATCCAGATTGATCAATCCGCCCCCGTTCCTGATCTTGCATCACTTCCTCGACGAACACCACATGAGACATACATCCACGATGCAGTATGAAAGCTAACGATTCCCCATTCAGACATCCTTTGTTCCATGTACCGTATAATAATTAGCGGATGTCGGTGATCCTGAGATGACTTCGAGATAAGCCAGCCCTTGCATCGCCAACACAGAATGAGCAATCTCCCCCCTAGACTCTCGCTTCCGTCTAGTGGGACGAAGCCGTTCCTAAATGTCGGAGATTTTGACGTGTGTACCAGTCTCACCCTTCTTATATACAACATCGCTGACAATGTACACACGAAGTTTCTCCATGACGACCTCAGAAAGCACTTACGACTCACCGATGAGGAGAGTACTTCCTCGTCGTCGGAAAGTGAGGAAGGCCCGCCGAGTCCACACACGCCCCATCCACCTGGTAAATACACAGAGTAAGCAGCCCTTTTCCCTCCCGATTCGGGCCATTCACATTTTGTCAGAGAAGAGAAGCCGGAACAGGTTTCTCGCATTGGGTCAAGGATGCGGCCTCCACCCAGAGCTACTGCTGAACCAGCACTTGCTGACCCGTGAGCGTCTTCTCGAGGGGACGAGCGTCCAGACACTGACAACCTCGCGCAGGCAGGTGCAGGTCCGCAAAGAAGCAACGTTGCCCGAGCAAGTGCCGTAGGTACCTTCCGCACCTGATTAATCAGATATTGATGCCTTTCACAGGTCTTCGACGTCTGCGGCTGCAGTGCCAAGCCAGCCTCCGCCAGTACCCTTACAGTCTGTCGATCGCGTTTAGACTCAATAAATTGTACTGATGTGCGTCGCAGACAGACCCCACTTGCCACATCGGCCCCGGCGCCGCATGTGTCATTCGCGCCTTCAAATTCAGTGCCACCATTGTCGGCTGCTCAGCAATTCCCGCCCCAACCCAGTGCGCCGCCTATGCCATCACAGTGAGCTATTCCCCTCTGAATCCCATGCATTCTAAACCGTTTCCCAGGCCGCTGCCTCCTCTGCATAGCGCGGCGTGGCAGTGGCAGAACGTGGGCACTCAACAAGCTGTCCAGGGCAGTGCTCCATCAGGCCCAGCGCAATATGCACCCCATTCAAACCCCCCTTTCCCTGCTGCGCAAACAGCCCAATATCCTCAAGCCAAGTGAGTACTTTCTTCCCCTATTGCGGACTCGGTGGTGACTTCCATCCAGTCCACCACAATTCCAAGGCTTCCCATCTCAAGCACCGCTCCCACAGTCACAGCAGTACCCGCAATGGGGCTAGTAAGTTTCCTAGTCGCCCTCCTTAAAAAGTCCTGAATTGTATACTCAACGCATGTCCAGTCCGGCAGGAGTTGCACAAGAGGCGTCATCTGGATATCAAATGCCAGCAGCCGCGCAAGCGCAGTACGTTTATTCTCCCATTCTCTCAGGCTGATAGACTCACGAATAATGTCCAGATTCCCGCCGTCAGTGTCCACTGGCCCCCAGCAATCCTCTAATTACAATTTCCGCTACAAAACAGTAGAGTGTGGCCGTCAATGGACTTAATCGCGTACACCTGCTAATGCTGGCACAGCCCTTCAACTGGTTACACAGCTAACATGCAGGCAGATGCCAGCGCCCCTAGCCAGTAAGCTTCCATGATCAATTGATACTCCCAGGTTTCACCAGTTGATTACTCAGACCCTCGAACGCCGCACCTGCCACACCAGCCGAGCATGATGAGCAAGTCCTCTATAGTTTATCAATGCCTCCTATTTGACCTCCTGCTAGATCTCAACCTTCGAAGGTCACTAAGGGCAAGGTCACTAAGGGCAAGGGCGCGAAAGGCGATGGTTGGGACCTGTGAGCTGATTTGTCAATCCCGCCCAAACGCTTCTGAGTCACTCTTGGCGTAGATTCGAAGGATGTAAACCAAGCTCAAGCCCGGTTCAAACCGACAACCCCACCATTACAACTTATAAATTCACTAGGAACTGGACTACTCACAATGGGGAAACGGTTTGGTATGCCTCAAAGTCTGATACCGCCCTCGCTCACCCGCCAACTCTCCTGGAGCGAGACATCAAACCTGGTGATCTCTATGTACATCTTTGCCCTGGTGGTGTTCGAACTTGTTGGATGTATGATCATGGGAAGTGGAAGGATATCACGGCTGGGGCGGCGGTCCCCAGAACCATTCGCCATCCCAATAAGGATATAAAACGGGGCCTCCACTTTACACCCGTCGGGGGCTACCCGAGCTGGATTCAGTGAAGCTGTAATATCTGTGTTGGTAATCATGAAAATGCGAGGGGGTATATAGATATCAATTGTCCACGATCAAAACAAAATAATTCTCTGAACATTAATGGGTAACAGAATAATCTTTAGATCCGTTGGTCGCGCATGCAATAGCAATCGGCAGGCGGTGTTACACCTTGAATACATGCAAGGTGTCATGAAGGCACCACACTCCCGAGCGAGATCGTAATCATAGCCCTCACGAGGCATCCTTTCTCCGGCGAGAGGGTGGAATTGTTTCTGGAATATCCCATGATCAATGCTCACAGTTCGGAACCACCACAGAATCTTTGTTAGTGATTGCGAACCATGTGGTAAGGCAAAATACTTCAGTGTGAATTTCCCGCACTGATCATGTTTTGTGTAGGGTCTGTAGAATGCCTCCTGCTGGACCGACGATAAATACCAAATTGCGAAGCACATGGTCCACGTACGGAACGATCATCTAGATCTATGAGATATAGGGCAGCCTCGTTTCATTGTACCACTAGCTGTTCCTGATAACTGGACGAAAATTGCTGCCTTTCATGATCAAATGCAAACTAGATGAAACATATGGAAGACACCGCAGCTTTAACGCAACAAGGCTAACAATTCATACAGTATATCTTAGATTTAGGGTGTCCTCGTTCCATACCTCAAACTAATTCCGGTAAGTCAAAATTCTTTGCAGCATATGCATATTCAGACTGACAGATTATGAGGGCCCGGGGATGTGAATCGACGTCGACTAAACGAGGCAAATGATTATGCACATGGTCATACAACGTGCCTTCCTGACGCGTACTCTTGCCCAGTGTCATGGGCAGGCCTCAAACTGCATAGTCCGCCTTCCCCGAAATTGCAGAAGCTCCCGTGGGTCAATATTTTCATACCCCCAACTTTGCCACCAGGGAGCATGCAGAATACTTCTCGCGAAGGCAGCAGGTCCCCAGGCCGCAGGCAAGCTCTGCGATCCCAGGAAAGTATCATTGCTGATCGACTGAGCGGTGTACATTTTGTCAATAGTATGTTTCTTTCGTGCATATTGTACAAACTTTGACTACCAGCACTCTTAGCCGCGAACCCAGAAACTGATGAGCAGGAACCTCAACCACAAGTGCACCAAGCTAGGAGCCGCCAAAGGCAAGCCTGGTTTGAAGATGTGCGGATCCAGCTAGTGAGTTCCGTACATAATGGTCACAGCCTGACCCTTTAACTTAAAGCACAACTTCTCAGCCTCCACTCTTGACAATAGGCCGCTCGTCAGAAATAGACTTGATTCCAGACGGTCCTATTTCCGTCGCTCTCGGACCTCAACATCGCCGACGACCCATCCAAGAAACTGATTTCCTCCAAGGAGCATCACCGCACCCATCGCGGTCATCGGCAGATGGCATGGACACTGACGAGGAGTCGCAGGCGGATGGTCCGATCCCTGTCGAATTCCAACCCCAATACCGCCGACGATCACCTCAAACTAGGGATTTTCTTGAAGGAAGATCACAGACGCCCTCACGAACATCATACATCAGCGACCTCAGTATACCAAATGGTCCCATATCTGTTGAAGGGCCATCTCAATACCGCCGACGACCAGCTCAACCAAGCGACTTCATCCAAGAACGGCAAAGAGCCTTCGGTGCGAACTCAGAGGTATTTTTACTTGACTATTACTTTTGTTGGTTCTCATGGCCGCTAGGGCTCGGACTTCGACGATGATGCCAATTTTGGCGATGCAGAGGATGGAGAGAACAGTGACGAACCCTTCAACCAGGTACTGATCCCATTTTCAAATTTGGAACCTACTCATTGCAGTTCTCACACGCAGCAGGACTTCCGTCTTTTTATGGAACAGATTTCAAGAGCCCAGATAGACCTCAATGGCGCCGTCCATAATGTGGCACGCAGCATTGAAACGCTCGCTACCACCTTGACTCAGCAATCGCGTTTTCATGATGCAGCTGGTGCAGGAAATCTTGGACTAGGTGTCACTAGGACGACCAGGGGACCAAAACTAACAACACATCCGGTCCGCCGCTCAGAGGAGAAAAAAAAAACGCTTCTTGGTCTGTTCATGAAATTTTCTTTTCGCAATATCTTTCTGAAAAATCAGGCACACAGAATCAAGTTCGTCTACACCTCGAACGGCTCGCTGGTGGGCGAAATCGCCTGCTTGAGCCAATGGTCACTCTGGCTGAAGCTGCTCGATTCGAAAACAGCATTAATTCTCGAGGAGAAGAACAGCAACCATGCTGTACCCCAGACGCATTCAGGATTCACCTTTTGGGCACTCCCCACCATTCCTGGAATCGTTCGGCTGCAAGGGTCTTTGCTCGCCACTACATCCATTACTACCAGCTCGAACCGCATGTCGACACTGCCCTCATGATCATGAAGGCCTTCTTCACCAGGGTCAAAGGGCTCAGGAAAATGGCCAGGATGCGAAACCAACGCCAACACTCGCGGTCCTGTCGACGCCATCAGAGAAAGCGAGGCGTGCGTGCCCAGCACTTTTTGTTTGCTACGTTCTCTTTCTTACTCCTGGCTCCAATCAGCTATTTTTCAGGCGGCTGGAGATTTCACAAATGCATCCGAAGCTTCAAATGCACACAAGAATGCTCCAGCGACTCGGCGTCGAGGGAATGTCTAGCGACGAGTCTGACCATGAGGAAGCGATGACTAGCCACTCCACTGGGGTGAGGCGACCGAAATACCATGTGCTGTTACCTGTGTGGAGAGCACCAGAACTCTCAAATTGGTTACATGTCTTTGACAGCGTGCATAATGCATCTCGACGATCAGCTGGTCCCTCTCGGGGAGACTACCCAAGGGTCCGGCAGCATAACCAGCAACAACCGCGCATGAGCACCAGCACCAGTTTTGTGCCCGACTTGCCGCGCTGTGCATACAGTGAAGTGTGGCTGGATTCCGCTCACCCTGATTTCGTTGACTTAGCAGTCCGACCAAGGGAAGAGACATATCATCTGGTACATGATAATGATCTGATCCAGTGCGTTGTCTTCCCGTTTAGTACTTTTTAGCTGACCCCTCAATCTGACATCCAGCACATTTCCTCTTTCAAGAACGTAATCATGATGAACACGGGTCACTCATGTTAAAAATATAATACATATGCTTATGCCAAATTAGCCTACAATCGCTCTGTGCTCTTATCCACAAGTGAAGAATAAATCATTCTAGGCTACTGTATGTGAGTTACCATTCGAGCGAGTTCACTATAATGTTTGAATTCCTCTACCACCGAGAGTGATCTTTGGCTGATATGACTGGGACGGCGTCAACGTTGTGTGGATGTCCACGACTGCCTCTTGTCTTCCCTAAGCCATCACATATGCACCAGTTCCTGCTCCACTTAATATGCTTTACACAGTCACAACCTTGAGCCTTAGGGTCAGTAGACATCAGAGCCTGAAACATGAGAAAAAAAAAGTAAGTAAGACTGCACAACTGGGTGGCATGCCGGTGTCGAGGTAAGATTGTGAGTACCAACACCCCGCGCAAAGAATCCTACTGAAAATATGATGTCACAATAAGCATGTCCTTGGCGATCACACAGGGAGTTTATTGTAAAGATGATCATCGTAAACCCAAAGGCAAAATGTTGATCATTTTTAAAATAGATCCCATGGAATTAATCATGCTATATCCAACATCATATCTTCTGATCTTATTTGAGACTGATTGAAAAAATGATCACAGTTTTTCTGGGCAGTGAAGGCTAGTCACATCCATAATTAACACATAGTAATACCACTGAATTTGTGGAGAGACAATTTGCAGAAGATATTTCTAATATACTCCTACTATTCTTTCTGATATTATTGGGAAAATATTACTAAAAAATTCTACAATATATTCACACTAAAACTGCGGAAATTTTGGGCCAATGCCCGCAGTGTTACTGTATTATCCTGGTTTGGGATCATTGCGCCAAGGTTTCGCTGTCCACGCGCCACCCTGGCGTTCTCCTCCTCTTCCCCGTCGTCGTTCTCTGTGCAGAGCGGCGGGCTACTTCATTATGGGTGGCTGTGTATCGGCTACCGATCGCGCTGGGAAGGCTAAGTCCGATATGATTGACAAGCAAATCGAGGAAGACAGCAAACGGTACAAGCGCGAATGCAAGATTCTGCTGCTTGGTGAGTGGTATATTTTTACTTCTGTTACTTTCCACATATTCTGGTCATCTTTTGCTGAGATAGATGGATATTTTGGGGAGGTTTCTTCGCCGATTTCTGGGTCATGTCGATGCATTCGACGATAGAGGAGATCATTGACCCTATTCTCTCAGGCTCCGGTGAATCCGGGAAAAGCACCATCGTTAAGCAAATGAAGATTATTCACCAAGGCGGCTTCTCGGACGTCGAACTCGCCGATTACCGGACCACCGTCTACAAGAACGTCCTCGACTCCGCCAAGGCCATCGTCGGCCACATGCGCAAGGTTTGCCTCCAGTGCGCAGAGTCTGAGAACCGCCTCCTTGCGGAGAAGATTTCCGACTATAAGCTCGACAGCGCGCCTGGGTCGTCCACCAGCAATCCATATTTCTCGCCTGATATCGCGGACGCCATTGATCGGGTGTGGAAGGACCCAATCATACCCAAAGTGTTGGAACGAGATAGCTCGCAGTTTTATTTGATGGATAATGCCGATTAGTACGTCCTCAGTCTATTTCCTCCTTGAGCGCGTGTCGGCTGTGGCTAACTGGGCTCGCACAGCTTCTTGAGCGAAGTTCTGCGGATAGGGACGCCAGGGTATTTGCCAAATGAGACAGACGTGCTAAGGGCGAGGCAGAAGAGCGTGGGTATCAAGGAGACGAGGTTTACGATGAAAAATCTATCGTGAGTTTTATTTTACATCAGCCACCATCACGCTCATGCTGATGGGGATGTATCGCCTTCAGAATACACATGTTCGACGTTGGGGGCCAGCGGTCGGAGCGAAAGAAGTGGATACACTGTTTTGAGGGTGTGACGAGTATAATATTTTGTACCGCGCTGAGCGAGTACGACCAGGTTTTGCTCGAGGAGAAAACGCAGGTGCGGCGCCTCACACGCCTTGTCCATTCCTAACTCCCCATTGACCGTTCGCCCCACGACAGAACCGAATGGCGGAGTCTCTCATCCTCTTCGAGTCCGTGATAAATTCGCGGTGGTTCCTCCGCACATCCATCATCCTCTTCCTCAATAAAATTGACGTTTTCATAAAGAAGCTGCCGAAGGTCCGTCTCCTTTCCCCACATGCCGTGACCGATTCCCGAAACTTACGACTCTCTTCTTCCTTTGCAGGTTAAACTGGAACGCTACTTCCCAGAATACAAGGGTGGTGCAGACGCCAACAAGGCCGCGAAGTATATCCTATGGAAGTTTATGCAGGCGAACCGCGCCCGTCTAAACATTTACCCCCGGTACATCTCAACCTTTATCTTCTTGTATTTTAACTTTGGTGCCCGCGCTGACGTGCGCTCTCTAGGCTGACGCAGGCAACGGATACGGCAAATATTCGGCTCGTCTTTGCAGCGGTCGCGGAGACGATCCTACAGAACGCACTAAGGGACTCAGGTGTAATATGACCGGGGTCTGCGCGTTTCTTCGTTTCATTTGGGCTTCTGGATCTTTTGGATTACGTTCGTTGTTGTATTGGTGAGTAGAGTTCGATGCCTCAGCCTTTATTACCTCTCTTTGTTCTTCCTATGTTCTTTCCATTCCGTCTTCCGCTCTCCGTCGCCTTTCCTCTTAGATTTGGTTTCGTGCTCCGTAACTTACCATATCCGTTTCGACATGATATCACGATCATGGAAGGTGTACACTGCTATCTATACTTCTACCCGCGTCCAGCATTCAGTTTGTGCTCTTTCCAGCGAGCTCTATTCACCTCATGTTACCTTCCTTTTCGTTCTGTCCGTCATCGTACAACGCCCTATCCAGTGTCATTTAGCGCCTCATCAGTCGCAGCTCGTGGTCGGGGCTGTTTTCACCTTCTACACCCCGATGAGGATACTTCCCCTCCCCATTTTCGTTGTTGTTATCATTGGACTTCTTGAACCTCTCCTCGTCTTTCTCCTTCAGCGACCGGAGCAACGTGCTGATCATTGTCGTTTGCAGATTAATTGATTTTCCACCCTCATGGTCGCCTCAAGCATCATGATCACCGTGTGGCGCCTCCCTCCCACCGCCTCCCTCCCCGTCGCCAATGTCGTTTGTTCGTGCTACTGTCTGCAATTGCTTTGCTCTCTGCAACTTCGCTCTCGCTATTCTGTCCAACCTCCCTGCATCATATCATCATATCTCGGCGTCTCTCGCCACCATCATCTTCGTTTTAGTATCTTATGACTCCCATCTCATCATCACCCCCTATCTACTCCTTCATCCTCCAATGCCTAGCTCTACATCACACCCCTCCCGATTACTTTGTTAATGTGTCTCAGTAGTCCCTGCGCCTTTCATGACATCATCGGCACTTACCCAGACCTCACCCCCGTAGCTTTCAAACACGGGGCCGATCACCCATGCCGATCTTGGACGGTCAGTAGCGCAGACTGACAAGTCGAGTCAGGACACCACCACAACCGTTTTCCTCAGCCGATTCAAAAACTCCACGACGACTTGCGGAGGTTTCCCTTTGATTCGGTGCCGTGCTTTTCAATTCCGGGAGTCATGATCGAATGATGGAACTTTGCTGTGTGCGAGAAAAAAAGGTTCTGTGCGGGATCGCGGTTGTTTTGAATACGGGGGTTGGGTGCTTCTGCTTGTACTATATTTTAAAGGCGTCTATTCCGCGTTTTCCCTTGGTTCTCGGTCCTCGAAGACCCTCGATGTTACCTTTGCCATTCCCACTCAGCCGTCGCCTCTACGCCCCTTCTATTTCACCCACCCCTGATATATACACACATATTCGCCCTCCAGAGAAATTATAATCACTAACTCTGTCCCATTTCTGTACAATTCGTGTACCATATCACTACGGAAACGAAACCTTTGTACATTAGTTTCTGTCGGCATCTACTTCTTCTCTTAGGTCGCGGCTACAATCATTATATCGGCAGGATCGTTGCAGGTGCAAATTTATGGTTATACCCCAGGCGAAGACCCCCAATGACCACTTCTCCTGCATTTGCGTGTGACATCGTCCAGGTACCCTCTCTCGCCTCTACGTACGGCCATGTAAGATCGGCCACACCGTCTCACCCGATGAGACGGACGTTCCTTCACGGTTGCTGAGCATAACTCCCCCCAGCGTCCCGTTCAGCCTTAATTTCTGTCAAATTGGACAGACACGTCTGAAAAGAACGGGTTCCCGGAACATGTGCCCTATACCCCAGACCGTCGCTTATACTCAGAATCAAAAAAGCGGGCAAGAGCCACAAATGAGTTACACAAACAAACAACAATGTTACGAACTTCAAAAAAACAGCGACGTTCATAGAGTTCAAATTCATACGTCGATTTCGAGTTCGCTCACTCGAACATCACTTTGTAATGCTTCGCCGCGATCTCCAGGTCTTCCTCACCCCTGCAACAGGTCCAGCATTCCCCAAACTGCATCGCGTTCCATCCCTCAGGGCAATGAGGGCGCTCCGGGAAACAAGCCGCCCAGCAGATGCTGGGCCTGACCTCGATGAGGCCCATCCGGGCAGGCACGGCGGTGCTGGAAACGCCGGTCGCAATGAGAGCGGTGATGAAGGCTGCGATGGCGGTGAATTTCATCTGGCGCGAGTAATAAGTTGGAAAAAAGGATCGAGTGGAACAAGGTAAGTCTGGAAACGTACTCTCGATGAGGGTTGTTGGTTCGGTTGAGGTTTGTGAGTCACAGAGCGTGGTGGCAAGAGTGTCTAGATACGGTTATTCGTGAGCATGGGGAGGTCGAAAAAAAGATCATGTCGCAGTTGGAGCACGTACGATTACACGAGTTGGGCGTTCTGAAGGTCCGAGTCTCAAACGAACGCAGCTTTATATGCCGAGTCTGTCACGTATGTGCGGATTGTGACCAGAAGGACCAGCTATATTTCTTGCTGTTTGAAGTCCTACTGGGGGAAATGACTGCGATGCGATAGGACTTCGGCTTCTGTGCATACAAACAATCGATTGACAGGTCGAGGAGAAAGCAGCCCACCTATTGAGACGTACATCGAACGAGAAGGTGATGCAGACCTTTCTCGGAGGCGAAGAAGCCACTGATTCCATCATGTAGAATGGATAATGGAGGGCAAGTAGGTCCTCCTATTGGTCAAGACTCAGCTAAGGACCCCAAAAAAACTCCTGCCACGGTGGTGCCGCAGCCAGTAGGGTGCGGATGTGGCGCATAATCAGCACTAAAAGTTTGCGTGAAGTAGTTACCCGAAATCCTGTTGATGCGCCCCCGGAAACCCAAGTAAAAGAAAGCCACCTGACCACGATCCGCTCTGATTTCTCGATGATTTCGTCAAGTTTAACAACCCATAGCTGCCAGATCTACCTTTCTAACGGAGGATGGGTCCCTTCTAGAAGGCAAAGAATCCGAGAACTCTCTCAAATTTATACAATTTGATCAGATTCACCGCGATAAGCATATCCATACATGACCTGAAGTGTGCCCTAGTGCCAGATTTGATTCGGCTTTGGGGTGTCTTCTCACTTTTGAGAGTGGGCAGTCGACCGAACATCAGTGAACTGGTATTTGTGAGCCGAAGGTTACTGACGCTCGCTAACCATCATTTACCTTCGTTTACCTTTGCTTACCTCTTGGCTAATTACGCTACTTCACTGATGAAAAGGACCTATATTTTCCCTTAGTGACTCGTCCGCTGTGAAGCATTAGATTTACAAGCTGAATCTGTGACTTCGGACTCTGATCCACTGCTTCACGTCGCTCTGAGCGTGATGGATGCTTGATCATTGTAATTGTGCCAATGGGAAGCGTGGCCGGAGGTTGCCGGTCACCCGACATACGCGTTTTTGGTTTGCTTACCAGAGCAAGACGCCACGTCTTTGCTAGTTGTGCCCTCCCAGTGCCAAAGAGTATTGTGATCGGACAGTCAGTCACCAGCCCGCGTTCTCAAAGGCATTCTGCTGATCGCAGAGCCGGAATCAAATGGTGCAGCCCATCAACAGTCATTGTGATAACGGAATCTTCCTTATGATCAATTATGACTAGCAGGGGTGCGTTGTGCATTTATGAAGCTGAAAAAAAAATCTAGCCGAACCAACTTCTCAGAGTATGCAGACCTTACAGCAAGATCAAGCCCAGCCCAACGAGCTTGGGGAACCATATAATACTGAAGGCGATGGCAATGCCAACGTCGTTGTCTTAAGTCCTCAGCACCTGTACTAAACGCTTGTCGTTGATCCCGCCGTCAATTCCATGTACGAAGGTGATCATGCGACGGAGGATCTCCTCTGTATCTCTCTGCAGACAGATTTCGTGAGGTGGAGCTGGTGGTGGGGGACAACAGCATAATGGGGAAATGGCTATCCTGGCGAAGTGGTGATCACTCGAAGAATAGTGAAGCAGCCAGTTGAGGACAGGCATCAGCCATTCGGGAGCGACGATCCGATGAACCAGACCTGTCATCACTGTCTTCGCCTTATTCTCGCTCTACAGCCCATCGTCGTCAATTTGGAACCGACTCGGGGGAGCACCGCGGTGTTTGGCGTCATCAACCTCAAGCACGAGATTAGCACGAGATCTACATAGGACTGCGCAACCATTCATGCCGATTCTAACAGTCCTAGTCATGAATTCAAGTTCAACTCGTGATCCTGCTCCCTTGGCGCAGCTTCCTTCGGTGCATCCCTCATCCAGTGAAGTAAGTTCCTCCATGTGCCAGGTAACGGGATGTCTAAAAGGGAAATGAAGTGTAGAAACCAGTGCAGAAGGGAAGGACGAAGGACGGGATAATGCTTAGGGTTACTAAGTCCAATCTGATTGACAAGCAAATCGAGGAAGACAGCAAACGGTACAAGCGCGAATGCAAGATTCTGCTGCTGGGTGAGTGGGATATTTTTATTTCTGTTACTTTCCACATATTCTGGCCATCTTTTTCTGGGATAGATGGATATTTTGGGGAGGTTTCTAGGCCGATCCCATTCTGTACAACTCGTGTACTCTATCACTATGGAAACGAAACCTTTGTACATTACTTTCTGTCGGCGTCTACTTCTTCTCTTAAGTCACGGCCATAATCATTATATTGGCCTGGATCGATGCGGGTGCAAATTTATCGTTATTACCCCGGGCAAAGAACCCCAATGACCACCTCTGCATTTGCATGTGATGTTGTCCAGGTACCCCCTCTCTCTCCTCTACGCACGGCCATGGAAGATCGGCGACACCGTCTCACTCGACAAGACAGGCGTTCCCTCGAGATTGACGGACACCAAATGCAGTTGCTGAGCATAACTCCCCATGCGTCCCGATCAACCTTAATGTCTGCCAAATGGGACGGACACGTCTGAAAAGGACGGGTTCCCGGAACATGTGCCGTATACCCCAGACCGTCGCTTATACTTCTGAATCAAAAATGCGGGCAAGAGCTACAAATGAGTTACACAAACAAACGACAATGTTACGAACATCAAAAAAAAAAAAACAGCGACGTCCATAGAATTCAAATTCATAGGTCGATTTCGAGTTCGCTCACTCGAACATCACTTTGTAATGCTCCGCCGCGATCTCCAAGTCCTCTTCACCCTTGCAGCAGGTCCAGCATTCCCCAAACTCCATTGCATTCCATCCTTTAGGGCAATCGGGGCGCTTTGCGAAACAAGCCATCCAGCAAAGGCTAGACCTAACCTCGACGAGGCCCATCCGGGCAGGCACGGCGGTGCTGGAAACGCCGGTCGCAATGAGAGCGGTAGTGAAGGCTGCGATGGCGGTGAATTTCATCTGGCGCGAGTAATAAGTTGGAAAAAAGAATCGAGGGGAACAGGGTAAGTCCGGAAACGTACTTTGGATAGAGAGGGGTTTTAGTTCAGTTGAAGTTTGTGAGTCACAGAGCGCGGTGGCAAGAGTACCTAGACACGGTTATTCATGAGTACGGGTAGGTTGGAAAAAAAAAGATCATGTCGCGGTTGGAGCACGTACGATTACAAGAGTTGGGCGTTCTGAAGGTCCAGGTCTCAAATGAACGCAGCTTTATATGCCCAGTCTGTCACATACGTGCGGACTGTGACTAGAAGGACCAGCTATATTTCTTGCCATTTGACGTCCTACTGGGGGAAATGACTGCGATGCGATGGGACTTCGGCTTCTGTGCATACAAACAATCAATTGACAGGTCGAGGAGAAAGCAGCCCACCTTTTGAGACGTACATCGAATGAGAAGGTGATGCAGACCTTTCTCAGTGGCGAAGAAGCCCATGATTCCATCGTTTAGAACGGATAATGGAGGACAAGTAGGTCCTTCTATTATTCGAGACGCAGTTGAGGACCCCCAAAAAACTCCCACCATGCTGGCGTTGTCCAGTAGGTGTGGATGTGGCGCATATTTAGCACTAAAAGTTAGCGAACAGTAGTTACCCGAAATCTTGTTGACGCGCCCCCAAAAACTCAAGTAAAAGAAAGCCACCTGACCACGATCCGCGCTGACTTCTCGATGATTTCGTCAAGCTTAACACCCCATAGCTACCAGATTGGAAGGGTGTCAGGTACGGACGCACCTACACTGAGCAATCACACGTCAAACAGGACAAATGAATCTTCGTTGCAGGGAGAAAGAGTGGGGATGCAACGAGGTCAGGAGGTCATTGATATAGTAAGAGTATGGGTCGAGAACACGTAAGGGATGCCCATCAAGAGTGATAGATGTCAGGGCAAGGGATGAAGGAAGGGTGCGCACCGCGCGGTTGTCCTACGTCATTCTGTTAAGTCCTCGGAGTGTGGTAAGTTGTCGGTGGGGGAAGGCTTATTCAAATCTACCTTCTGACGGAGGATGGGCCCCATCCAGAAGGCAGAGAATCCGAGAACTCTCCCAAATTTATACAATTTGATCAGATTCACCGCGATAAGCATATCCATACATGTCCTGAGATGTGCGCTAGTCCCAGATTTGATTTGGCTTTGGGGTGTCTTCCCACTTTTAAGAATGAGCAGTCGACCGAAAAGTGCCTGTATTTTCCCTAGTGACTCGTCCGCTGTGAAGCATTAGATTGACAGGCTGAATCTGTGACTTTGGACTCAGATCCACCGCTTCACGTCGTGCTGAGTGTGATGGATGCTTGATTGAAATAGTGCCAATGAGAAGCGTGGCCTAAGGTTGCCGGTCACCTGATATACACGTCTTTGGTTGTGCCTTTGCTAGTTGTGCCCTCCTTGTGCCAAAGAATATCATGCTCGGACAGTCAGTCACCAGTTCGCGTTCTCAAAGGCATTCTACTCATCACGATCATGAAAACAGAGCCAGAATCAAATGGTGCAACCCTTCGACAGTCGTTGTGATAACGAAATCTTCCTTATCATTGATTATGACTAGCAGGGGAGCTGAGAAAAAGTCTAGCTGAACCAGCTTCTCAGAGTATGCAGACCTTACAGCAAGATCGGGCCCAGCCTAATGAGCTCGAAGGACCGTAATGCTGACGGCGATACCAACGCCTTCGTTGTCGTCTTAGTCCTCAATACACTGTACCAAACACTTGTCGTTAATCACACCATCAATCCCACGTACGAAGGTGGTCATGCAACGGAGAATCTCTGTATCTCTCTGCCGACAGACTCTGTGGTGGAGCTGGTGGTAGGGGACAACAGCATAATGAGGAAATGACTATCTTGGCGAAGTGGTGATCATGCGCGATGAATGATGAAGCGACCAGTCGGGGAGAGGCAGCAGCCGTCCGGGAGGAACGATCCGGTGAACCAGGCTCGTCTTTACTGTCTTCGATTCACACATCTTATTCTTGCTCTACAGCCCGTCGTCGTCAATTGGGAACCGACTCGGGGGAGCACCGCGGTACTTGGCGTCACGTACCTCAAGCCTGAATTTGTGAGGTGCCCACTTGATTACGACGGGATCTACATAGGACTGCGCAACCATCTATGGCTCTCTCATTCCGTCCCTCTCGTACGCCAGCCACAACACAGTCCTAGTCGTGAATTCAAATTCAGTTCACGATCCCACTCCCACAACCAGCGAAGTACGCTCCTCCGTGTGCAGGGTGGGTGGCGGGATGTCTGAAAGGGAGATGAAGCGTAGAAACCAGCGCAGAAGAGAAGAACGTATGACGGGTATAGGCTAGACCCGCAGAATTGGTGTTGGGGGGGCGACGATCATGGTGGTAATTGATCAGTGCGCCTATTGGGTCCACCGATCCGGAATTTATAATTTGCTTCCATCCCAATTCGCGGTTACTGATCCCGTTACCACCTTAGCTGCCTCATGTGTACTCGACCCGGGTGGGTTTCCCGAATTCCAATATTGACATTTTGCCGGATTCATATTGCCCCATCCGTCGGCTAGGGCTGCGCAAGACACAATCAATTAAACGACACACGCTGTCATCCAGCTCTTATATCGCCACATTCTGGGGAGATCCCAGGAACCCAAACGTTGCCATTTGGCGCCTGAATTCAAAGGGGTAGAACACCAGTGGGATCGTCGTGCCTGCGTCGGGGTTTGTTACAAAGACAAAGTTCACTCACTCAATTCGCACCACCTTCGTTCTATCGTGTCTAGCGTCTTTAAGCTTGACCCGCCATGGGGACCTATAGGTTTACATGTGACTTCTCCTAATTGGAACAACGACATCCCGAGATTTGGTTCTTCCAATATTAATGTTTCATTGGCCCCATGGTCCCGCAAGGCTGCGATAAACCATCATCACACCTGGGTTCTCATCTTCTTCCCCTCGTCCTCTGCATAGCCTGGTGACTCGGAGCTCGCTTTACTATGGGTTGCTGTGTTTCAGCCGCGGTGAAAGCTGGGAAAGTTAAGCCCGACCAGAAGGACAAGCAAATCAAAGAAGGCAGCGAATGGTGCTGGTACAAGCGCGAATGCAAGATTTTGCTACTAGGCGAGTTGAACGTCTTCCCTTCTTTTCTTTCCACTTCTCGTGCTTTTTTTTGGGATTCGGGAATCTGATATAGGAAATATCATTGACCTCGTTCTCTTAGGCTCTAGCGAATCGGGTAAAAGCACCATAGCCAAGCAAATGAAGATTGTCTACCAAGGCGGATTTTCTGACGCCGAGCTCGCAGAATACCGGAGCACCATCTATGACAACGTCCTCGACTCTGCCCAGGCCGTCATCGGTCACATGCGTAAGATTGGCCTCGAGTGCACCGAGTCCGGGAACCGCGAGCTCACGGAGAAAATTCTCGACTACAAGCTCATCAGCGCGCCTAGGTCGTCCGCCGGTGACCCGTCTTTCCCATCCGAAATCGCAGACGCCATTGACCGTGTATGGAAGGACCCAATCGTACGCAATGCTTTGGCTCAGTGCAGCTCGGATGTCTACCTGATGGATAATGCCACCTAGTACGTCTTTCCATTTCGTTCTTCAGTGTTGCTGGGTGTTGCTGATCGGACTCGCACAGCTTCTTAGATGAGGTCCTGCGAATAGGGAAGCCGGGATACCTGCCGACAGGAACAGATGTACTGTGGGCAAGGAAGAAGAGCCCAGGGATCGAGGAGACAAGGTTCATGATGGGGGCTCTATCGTGGGTATCACTTCGCTATTTACTACCACCACCACCACCGTTTTACTAAGGTCGTATTACGCTCTCAGGACTCATATGTCCATCATCAGGGGCCAGCGGTGTGAGCCGGAGAAATTGATACAATGTTTCAAAGATGTAACAAGTCTAATCTTCTGTACCGCACTCAGCGCGTACGACGAAGTCCTGCTGGAGGAGAAAACAGAAGTGCGTCACCTGGCTTATCTTCACTCTAACCCTCCACTGACCGTTCTTACTTCGACAGAACCGAATGGCGGAGTCGCTTGTCCTCTTCGAATCCGTAGTAAATTCGCGGTGGTTCCTTCGTACCTCAATCATCCTCGTCTTCACCAAAATTGACATCTTCAAAAACAAACTACCAAATGTCTGTCTCCCTTCCCCGCATGCCGTGACTGACCTCCGATATTTACCATTCCGTGCTTCCTTTTTTTGCAGGTCCCGCTCGGATCCTATTTCCCCGAATACACCGGCGGTACGGATTCTCGCAAGGCCACAAGGTATATCCTGTGGAAGTTTATGCAGGCAAACCATGCGCGTCTGGATGTCTACCCCCAGTATGTCTCCACGTCCATCTAAACCTTTCGCGACCCGTTCATGTGCTCCCTAGCCTAATGTGGGTGACGGACACGACACGTGTACGACTTATCCATGAGGTGCTTAAGGAGACGATTCTCCAGAACGCACTAAAGGACTCTAAATTGGGCATGCTATGACCACAGCACGGGCATCCCTTTGTTTTGTCTTGGCTGCCAGCTCCCTGGTGTACGTTTCTTCATTATATTCGGTGAGTCGAGCTCGACGCTTCGGCCTTTTTCACACTCGTTCCCCCTCCCATTCCACGCTTGTCCTTTCCGTCTTCTCCCTCCTCAAAGTTGTTTGTTATTGCGTCATGTCATCGCTGCGTCATCACCGTCCTCTGTTAGTTTTTCGTTCTTTTTCACCCTGAATCCCGACATCTACTCCTGTGTACACCTATTATTACGTTACCATCACCGTGTGTCGTTGTAGCATAACGCCGCTATCCTTCCATTCTGCATTTGATTTCTTCTTCATGAGCTCGCCTCGCAT
Organism: Lyophyllum decastes; assembly: GCA_025854295.1. Lineage (NCBI taxonomy): Eukaryota > Fungi > Basidiomycota > Agaricomycetes > Agaricales > Lyophyllaceae > Lyophyllum > Lyophyllum decastes. The sequence continues at coordinate 2,010,863 of CP107712.1, read as the reverse complement.
TACCTTTCCCTTCTTTTTGTCCATCCTTATACGACGCCCTGACTGTGTTCATTGCAATCCTTCTACACCCGACAACAATTCTTCCTCATCCCCTTCTTGCATTGTGGCATTGGACTCCCTGAGCCTCTCCGTAATCAAGCATCTCTTTCTTCTGACGTGACCGGAACCGCGCGCTAATTTAATGATTTGCGCCCACTAGATTTCTTTACCTTCCACTCTCTTCGTCACCACAAGCATCATTACCGTCACCACCTCCGTCCGCCGCTTCCACTATCGCCCTTTCGTTCAGGTATTGTAGGCAATCGCCTTGTTTCGCCACACTCTCACTCTAGTTATCATTCCACCTTTCGTGCGCCATGTCGTCGTATGTCGGTATCTCACAATTCTTCAGCCGTCATCGTCACTTGTACTAGGCAGTCGCCCGATTCTGATTGCCACATTTTGGCTGCCATCAGATCCTAACAGAAACTATTCCTGATTCTCGTCCCCCTATACTAATAAGTCCTGCATATTTTTGACGTTGTATGCATACCTAACCTTCTCGTCGTCGTCCAAAATCGACTATAAATGCTGGAAGTCTCCGTGGAGAGGGCGTTTTGACAGCTAGTGCAGGCACGAATGGTGGGTGGAACTTCCGTTGTCATCTCTTTGAAGAGTTGCTCTCGATGAGTCGATCATTGCAGTTGGTTCCAAGCAGCATTTGCATTGCTATCACAGTAAAATACACAGTTTTACAGCTTCCGTAGAAGGTATCCGTCGACGTTGCAGTCACAACCACTCCCGTGCGATCTGATAAAATACAAAGTAAGATACGCAATCGCATAAATGTATCAACGCTAGAGTTTTGTCTTTCCAGCGGTCTTGACGAGCGAGCCACCAAGCGACAGCATATCAGCTGCCTCGGCCACCATCCGGTCGACAATAACCTTGGCGGGAAGGATCTCGTCAATGAGAGCAGCGACGTGTCCCATGATCCAGGGCCTAAAACGGGAATGAGCATTACGAGGACGAGGAAGAGTTCGGGCAGTAGAAATACTGACCAGCCCTCCATCGACTTCTCCGGATGCTTTTCAAGTTCGTGACTGTGAGGGATAATTCCCTTCGACGTCAGCTCCTTGATTTCTGCCTGTCTGTTCTCCTCCCTTCATAATTGCTCAGCATTCTCAAAATACAAAAACACTAAAGTAACGCAAGAGCCGTACCAGTCCATGATATAGGGTGACTTCCGTACCCGCATTGGGCGGCCGGTGTAGATGATCGTCTTGATCGAATCGTCAAACCCAGCGCTCACGACCTGCTCTTTATGAATCTTTGACGCGCTCGCCTCGACTGCAGCGACGAAGCGTGTGCCGACCCCTTCACGCAGGTGTTGGAAAATAGTAAGTAAGCCTGAGCACACGACCTAACACGGCCTCAACAAGGGCACTCACAAACAGCCTGAGCGCCCCACATCAAATTCGCCGCGAGCCCCCGTCCATCATACACCGCGCCCGCTCCAACCACATACACCGGCTTCCCCGTCAACGGCGACTTGCAGCCCTTCACCGCATCCACACACGCCGGGATCAAAACGCTCGCAGGCATATCCCCCGTGTGTCCCCCGCCCTCGCCCGCCTGCGCGCAGATGAGATCGACGCCAGCCGCGAGCGCCTTGGCCACGTGCCGTGGGTGGCCGACCATGTTCATGATTGGGATTCCGGCGTTGTGTAGCCTCTGGACCGCCGCTTTGGGAGGGACGCCGACGGCGCAGACGAATAGGGAGGTCTTTTCGTCAATGATGACGTCTAGCAGTTCGTCCAGCTGACCGTTTGTGTAGTCGTACTGCAAAGAGGGGAGGAGGGTCGTTATCGGGGTGGGGTTGTGGTGTATGGGTTAGGGTCACGTACGTTGGTCTTCCGAGCGCTTCCTCCGACCTGGGGTATGAGGATATCTACCCCGAATGGTGCGCGCTTATCATTGAGACCAGCCTTGATGGCCTGGATCTGCACTGGGTGATAAGCAAGAGTGTCGAAGATTCGAATGCGAAACTCATTCACCTGCTGCCGGAGGACCTTTGGCGTGTAGCCGTAGCCCCCGATAACACCAAGACCACCAGCGTTACTGACCGCGGCGGCGAGCTCCGGTCCTGCCGCGACGTTCATGCTATCAAAACGATGTCAACAGAGCATCAAATTTTTGGATACCCGCAGGAGAACCGAGAACTGACCCAGCGAGGAGGATGGGATGCTTGATCCCGAACCATTCAGTGATTGGAGTAGAGATGACCGACATAGCACTGTGGGCTCCTTGGATGGGATTGGGGCAAGGGCGGCGTGGACTGTGGCCCTCTTCGGATTTATAGCGTTTCCTCCATGAAGCGAAAACATCGGAGATCGGCAATCAAAACTATTGGGTCCGTGATCTGGGTGGGATGATTAAGACGCCGAGGGGATGCCGAGTGACAATCGTTAATGAAGAGCAATACGTTGTCCTCCCGTACGTACTTCAGTAGTCTCCACTGGGGTCTCAAAGCGGTAAGGAAGTGTTGATATGTGTGTTGCGGCGGACGGCACAAAAGAGCCTATCGCGACAGTATTGGACGATTTCGGGTAAAATCCACCCTCACCAAAATACGGGAGTGCGGACGCGGACAACAAACGTGAGGCTGGACGGGAAGATTCAAGGGTGTTCATCGAACTAACAGATATCTACGTGAAAATTAGCTCACAATATGACGTCCTTGCTATTGAACGAAGAACCTTATCTATAGCCAATGGCGGGTTGCTCGGGATGTACGAAGAAACCTTCTTCTAGCGCAGGGCAATCAGACCAGAATTATGTGTCTTTCAGGGATTTTCTACTTGCCAAAACCATCGTCAACGCTTGCTCAATACTCGCTGGACCACTAGACACTAGAAAGGCAATCGAACTCCCAGTCAAAATGCTCCTACATTATAATTACGAGTTGTTTCCTTCGCGACTCCTTACCCCTGCTATGATCCGTCGCGCTCCCAAGCCCCGCCCAGATGGAATTGTTGTGTCGTGCTATATTCATCTTGGCGATGGAACGGTGAACTATCCTTTGATTGAGATTTTTTGGCGTGAAATTCAGCACGAGGGCTGCCAGAGTTTTCTGTTGTTCATCACCTGCGGTGATTAATGGCAGAGCAGAAGAAGAAGTGGAGAGATGGTACTTGACGCGTTAACGTTGGGGGGTAAAATGTCCACGTGGGTCCGGGGTCTGTTCCGTTGACAGACAGTCCGGGCACCGAATCCGAGTGTATGGATTGGCTAACTGTATGGTGTTTGTCCCACGCACAGCTCTGATACCGCCCGGCCTGACTATTGCAGAGAAAAGCTGTAGATCTCGCGGTGTAGCTTAGGTTGGGAGGTGATCAGAGACCGGGAACAAAATACACAGAATATCGTGTACTAGTCATCATTTGGCGACGACCCTTGGCGTTGATATACGTTGATAGACCGGCCCGAACCCGGGTCTATTATCTATTATTTTCTATCAATACCTTCGCCGTCCTCGCCATGGTTACGGCTGGTTTAAACGTCCCTTGCCGCCTCGCCAGATGTCAGCGTGTCAGGTCCAGTATATAGGTTCCTCCTCTTGCTGTCCTTGAAGCCAATCTTTCGCCTCTTGTGCACTTCAACACGCCACTGAGCTGGACAATCAATAAGGATTGCAGCCATCACGGATAGAGTAAGATTATCAGATTCAGACTCCAAAGACAGCTCCAATCACGACACTGATGGTCGATACACTTTTTCTCTACACCCATCACTTCTTCGAGCGTCTAGCAAATCGCCAGCGCTGTTTTGCCGTGCATCCAGCATTTCATCCTCTCTCTTCGCCACTAGTGATACTAGAGTCCGCCTCATGCAATGGGTGCCCCGCGGAGAGTCGTTGTCGACGATACGGACAGTCGAATTCGTTATTCGGGGCAGGGCTGGTTTCAGGATCAGGGGAGTCAGGACGGTGTTGGAAATTTTGGGCCTACGTACAAGCGTACGTCCCATGGAACGAATGGCAACGACAGTCTCTCGTTCACTTTCGAAGGTACGTAGACCCGATAACGCTATGTTTGCGTTTGCTTCTGATCGCTCATCCTGTTCTGCAGGAACATCCATTAACGTTGTGGGCACAACGAATCTTGCCTCACTTGACAACGGTACACGTTGGGATCCGAGCTGGGAATGCTTCGTCGACAAGATTAGTATAGGTTCAACGAAGCCCTTCCCAGCTGCGGAGAACAATTGGGGGTTGTGCGGACAAGGGATCTTGAACGATGGTCAGCACGAGATCACCATCAACGTCACTAGCACTGGGCATACCTTCTGGGTGGACTACCTCGTCTTCACCCCTTCACCAAAGGTCTCGTACGATGAAGCCGTTCTCACTGTCGAGAATGATGACCCGGGCATTTTTCTCGACTCTAGCTGGGGATCTCTGGGAGACGTGGCCAATATGACGACGAGGAAGGGTTCTCAGGCCAAGTTCGACTTCGTAGGTACGCCTCCAATGTCTCTTTTCACCCTGACTTGCTCTCAGTCGACACCCGCTGACCAGGTAAAAGCGTGACATGGGTTGGCTTCGTCCCCACGGAACTTCCGCATGCCGCAGCATCAGGATCCTTTACTATCGATGGCGGCTCATCAATAACCTTCAAGCTGAACGGCCTCCCGTCAGACGCGACCACTACCGTATACAACCAAGCCTTCTTCACTACGCCCGACCTCACCCCAGGCCCGCACACACTCGTCGTCACGTACGACGGCGCCAGCGGGCCAGCCACACCACTCACCCTCGACTACCTCTACGTCACCAACACCTCCACCCCAAATTCCTCTTCAGCAGGCTCCACAACCGCCGCCAATGGCCCCTCAAACGTTCCCGACGCCTCTCAGAATAACACAACAGGCTCCAAAACGCCAGTCGGTGCAATTGTCGGAGGTGTCGTTGGCGGCCTCGCCCTCATCGCCCTCGTGCTGTTCATATTCTGGTGGAGACGCCGCCAGCACCGCCAGGCCGTGCACGTAAAATCCGTATCAAACCCCGGCGGCAACGGTACCGCGCCGTACGAAGTCACACCTTTCATGTCGTCATACCCATCCTCCGACCCAACTTACAACTACTCGAAGGCGCCCGTTCCGCCCCAACCCCTCCGTGCTCCCGCCTTCACCATGTCCTCCTCCGGGTCCGGGTCAGGGTCAGGGTCAGGGTCCTCCCAGCAGCGCTATGGCGCTCAAAACTACGGCCAAAACTCAACCCAAAGCCAAAACCAGCTGTCCTCGTTCGAAGGCGTGCCGAGCAGCAACAGCAACAACATCTCACACTCCGCGGCGGGCTTGCACGCGCATAATTCGAGCATGGATTCCTCCGACGTGAGCGGATACGTCCCGGGGACCGTTGCGCAGACGCGGGCGATGCGGAAGGGTCAGGAGGTCACGGCAGCCGCTGCGGCTCCTACAGTGACGTCGGTGGTACACCAGGATAGTGGGATCCGCTTGCAGCACCCGACCACGAATGTCATTGTCGAGGATATACCGCCGCAGTATACTGCGACCTAATGTTTTTATTATTATTTTATTGTCTCCATCTTTGCGTCTCCAGCAGCGCTTACCCCCCTTCGCTCGTTCGCCTAGCTATGTATGTGCTGATCGTCGTTCATTGCATTCGTTCTTGACCTAGCTAGTTGATATTATATGTACACTTTCGCTATCAAATTCCGCTCGAGAGTGGTTCTGCTATCATTATTGTATGTAATCGTAGTAGTTATTCCTACCAATTCCAATACCATCTGTCCTTACATCCTCTTATGTATCCCCGAATGGGTGCTCGGGTGTCACGGGCGCGCCAACTCCTTGATTGGATTGGTACCAGCTGAAACATGCTGAAATCATATCGGCGTCAAGCCAGCTGGTCTCACCCATTTGTCCCGACTCAGGAACGAGCATGCATTGCTTACCTATATGCAGGCAGCCAATGCAAGTATGTTTTGTTACAGTGCATATGTATAACGATTTCCCTTGAACTACGTAGCACAATGCAGAAAACACATCGGTGTAAGAGCATTCGTATCTAACCACTGATCGGTTTTCTTTCACCGAACTGCAACTGCTTTGTAGTATTTCGTCAAAACCTTTTAAAACCAACGAGCGGACGACGCACCATCCCTACAAGACATGATCTCGTTCAACCTTCCAAAAGCGACGTTGCCTGGCAGAACTATCACAATGAAAGGACCATGTTATTCCACGGACCACGCTAGTCGACGATGCAAGCAGGAAGAACCTACCCCGATAGACGGCAAGGGACCGAACTGCGTGCATATCAAGCCCGGGCAGCAGAAGATCTTGCCCTGGCTACAAAGATCGCCTAGGGGATTGCAAGCTCTCGCCACATTGTCTTCTAGTAACACCGCAGCGTTGGTGGTTCCGAGTCCCAGAGGGGCGCCAACGAAACCGATTATGACGAAACTGAAGTGCATGATTTTCAGTTGTAGGCGGTGGAACCTCGGTGGCATCCTCATTGTAGGTCTTATGTACCCATCCTTCCTCTGCGTTGCGCGCGGAATGTGTGATAAACGGACCAAGGACGACTGAGGGGTGACCCTGGCCAGCAAAAGCGTATGTTTTCCGCCAAGCCAGAGCGAGTGAGCGCCAATCTACCTCGTAAACGTCGAGACGTTCGGTCCCGCATCAGAAACAGGACGGGACTTATTCAATCTGACCTCAGGGTGTTCCTGTTATGTACGGCCCAGGAACAGAGGGATGCTGTATCAACCGCAACATGTTGCCCTGGCTGGAATCGGCTCGTCCTGTTCGTCACCCCGACGCGCAGGAGGGACGGTGTAAAGCTGCCGGAAGTGAAAGAGTTACTTGAGACCTGCATTCCCCTGCTTGCGAGTCCCGGTTCTGAACAATAGGAAGGTCGTTCATATGCCTGTTCAACAGCAGTTCCGTCCGTGAGATAGCGAGACGCCAACAGGATGCATACAAACATACGTTACCCTGTGTCACGCCCAGCGGAGTGTCTAAGGACAAGAATCCCGCGATTGAAGGACAAACAGGCATTCCAGATTTGTCGGAACACGGATGCAAAGCCAGCGTACACCACAGCTCAGGACATCAGGACTCGTAGCAAAGGGAGCGGCATTACAGATAGGTCAGCGTAGTCTGCTGTAAAGATTGGCTAGAAGTCTGGCAAGAAAAAGTCATCCGGAGACTCCGCGAAGCCAAAAACATATTGATCAGCCCATAAAGTAATGAAGTGAACAGGCGGTCAACGTTCCAAAAGAGAACGGTAATCAAGGGTTGAAGTACAAAGTAAGGTACATAGATCCCACAACAAACACATTCAGTCGTCATACTATGGAGTGATCAATGAACCAGTGTTGTTTACGAGGATTAAGACACATACCACAATCTGGAAAGATGAGGGCCAAGCGCTGACGGTCCCGTTGCGCTGAACGAACAAATCCATCGGTGTTTCGCGGTAGATCTCAGTGATCCTATGCATCCTTCCAGCGTCACCAGGTGCACGGCGGATATTCTTGAGGCTGAAGATCGCTTTAACGATCTCCGTAATCGTTTGTTGGGAGTACGAAGTACCAGGACAGTTGTGGAATCCAGCGCCGTTAAGGATCGAGTAAGATGCCGGTGGGCGGCGGGGGGTGGCGGTCATCGGATCCGGGAAGTCCAGGGGCTGTGAAAAAGTATGTTCGATCAGGAAATTGCGCAATGCCGGGGGCCAACATACGTTGCGTTTGGCATTCACGAAGCTGGCCCAGATGCGGTCACCGGCCTTGATCTCGATAGGTGGAAGACCGGGGCCTTGTGGGATTTGAGCATCGGCCACGGCGCCTCTCCACAAACCAGGGAACTGAGGGTTGAGACCTGTGATACTGGGTGAGCGGGTAGGTATAGATAGTGAACGAAGAATACGGACGCATGACTTCGGAGACATATCCCCGGAGAAGGGCGACACTTTGTGCATCCTTCTTGTTTACCAACTCAATGATGTGCGCCTTCTCTTTAGCCCTCGCCTCGTCAAGATAGAAATCAACAACAAGGATAGCTGCATGAGCATAGTTCCTGGTAGCACCAATGGCAACCCCAAGAATAAGTCCAATAAGTTGATCAATAGGACGTCCACTGGCCGCCATTCTGCTGAGGAAGGGGTAGCACTCCTTCTTACTAGGCGGCCACAACCAAGATGCAGCTCCCATAGTGACTTTACCAAGGAAATTCTGGGGCCCGTTAAATGAGGAGACCGAACCACTGTATCGGACAAAGACTTACGGGCGACGACGATGGGGAAATTTCCATGATAGACTTGGCAGTGAGTGCGCCAAGGATCTTGCCCGCCTTGTCCGAGGCATCCTCAAGCGCGAACCTAGCCTCAGGCTCGTCAACGGGAAGCAGCGTATTAACCCTATGGAGAAGCAGCATGAGATCGGTGATGCATTTGTGACGACGCAACATACGAGAACTAGCAGTGGATCGTCAGCCATACCCTGTAACGCGAGCAAACGATACTCACAAGAGCCGTAAACATGTCAAAGAATTCATTTTCGGTGTACATGCCGGACGGGTTCTCCTTTGTCTTCAACTCGATGCCGAGCTACAGAACCAGTGAGTCAACGTGTCAAACTGTGACAGGAATAACAGAAAGCGGACCCATTTCTCCGCAGCATGATGCGCGCACACGTTGTTAATCACGTCCCTGACGACGTCGACGTAATTGCCGGGAACGTTAGGGTACCTGATCGCGATGTCAAGTTGAATCCTAGAGAGTTCTCGATAGACGAATCACATACTTGAACGACTTCTCCTGAATCTTCGCTCTCGTGGCGGCAGCGAACCAGGCATTGTATTGGTCCATGGATTCCTTCTCGGGGAAGAATGCATGGAGTACCAGCGCCCTGTCATTGTCATGCCTAACATACTGTGAGCATTTGATGCCGGAGGTAATATCAAGGCTGGTTTACTTACTGGGCCTTGTCATCGAAATTAAGGATGGAGCCATAGCCTATGTATGGATATATGACCTTGAAGCGAGTTGGGTCGCTGAAGACGGCGTTGATACCAGTGAAAGTATTTAGGATCTTGGCGGGTTGCTCGGTGACAGGGTGATCGAATGTATACTTATGATCCAGTTTCTGGCGAGTAAGGCTTGCTTTCATCTTCGACGGAGTGAAGAAGGGGTACAAAGAATAGATAGAGTTCTGAGGAGATTATGAGTTGCATGGGGGGAGTAAAATAACGGACAGCACGAACCCAAGGATAGTGGCGAGGAAGATGACGAATGAGTAGTTTGGGAACTTGAGAAAATGTTAGTCAACGATGGCAAGGGAGACGGTGGCAAAAACTTGCTTTGTCCGCCCTTTCCGCCGTTGTTCATGTCGCGCTGGCAGTCATGGAAGCCCCAGGTCGTGAGATTCGTGGCTGAGCAATAACTATCAGCCAAGTGAATGATATCCTCGATCGACTGTTCTTACGAGTGAAATCACTAGTATAGAACCTGTCCCCACGGACCAAAGCAATGGCATCCCCAAGTACACCGCGGGTGGTCTGCGTCTGCGTGAGTAACACCCGGAAAAGACATATCTCAAGGACCTACAGTATATCCACAGCCAAAACGGAAACTATCAGTCAGAGGCATCATCGACTCAGCTTGAAGTCCAGTCTATGACGAAGAAACACCGGTCAACCCCAAAATGGCAGCTCAAAAGCGACGAAGCCTTACGTAGAGCTCGAGGTTGTCAATGTGACCGTAAAGACGGCGGGCAGCACCCTGCGTCGAACAAAATCAGATAGAGAACAACGATGCGAACATCGACATACCGCAATCTCCGGGTCAGGGTTCCACTCTTCAAAGGTCTCGAATTCTACCATTCGCCATCGTGAGCAACGCGAACATCCCATTTGCCCATCGTAGCGTGAACACACCTTTGAGATCGAGATATCTCCTGAACTCGTTCATAGTGCAGACGCCCCACGCCCGTGACTGTTCAATCCCCATGATCTCAACGACACGCAGCACGGTCGGTGTCCCACGACCGCGGAAGGAGCCAGCAGGGCTCTCAGTCGCGCTGTACAGGATCTGTGCAAGGTCCTCATCGGAGAACTTGCCATCCGAACCTCTTTTGAGGCTGCGGGGAAACAAGTGTCAGAACTTAGAACAGCAAAAAGGAGGGATGAGAAAGACATACCCGGCAAACGTGCGCTCAGCAGGATTAACGGGGACACTAGCCAAGATTTTCGCGACGGTAGCGATATCTTGGAGGCCGAGCTGCAAGGGAGTGTTAGTTAGCGTATCAGCTTTGAGGATAGGAGCGGTACCTTGTCGAAAGGCTTGCCACCGAAAGCGCTATTGAACACGTCCTCCGTCCATTTCTGGTCCTTTTCGGAGGTGGTCGAGTGCCACTGTTCCACAGTACCAGTAAAGCAATGTTTCTCGAAACCAAAGGAATAATAATCTTACGCGATAGAGAACATTGAACTCGACGCTGACATGATTTCCTAAACCACGACCGACTTTGGCGTCTTTCGTTTTGATGACCTGAATGAGTTAATGTAGTCAGTAGTCTTGTACTATAGTGGGTGGACGTATTAAACGTACGTCAAAGGCTTTCAGATTCCAGTTTTGGCCCTCCGACGAGCCCAAGAAACTGGCGACATAGTCACCCATGATGGCGCTCATGAAATGACCACAACTTGAAGAAGCAAAAATAATCAGTAGCGAGGATGACGAGGAGATGAGGGATATACTTGATGAGCTTCGCAGTCTGGAAGATCTGCTCATCCTGGATAGCGCGCTTGTCGGCATCGGTAGGGGGTGGGTCAGACCACAGCCTGCGCTCGTTGATTTTCAGGATCTTCTGAGCGACGTACTACGATAAAGTTTTGGTGACGGGTCGATACGACTGAGGCGACAAGTTGAACTTACATTATGGTTGCGGCTGAACAACACCAAGAGGACACTAGCGGCGGGAGGCAAGAAGAGGAGACGCTCCTCTGAGAAGGTGTCCGGGAAGAGCAAGCCGCGACCGGAAGCTTTGTCTCGCACCTTGTCTTGGGCAGCTTGATCTAAGAGGAGACGCCGTGAGCTAACGCGTAAAACCATAGGAAAACTTCGTTTACTATCGCCGTAAAGAGGGCTCAAATCGAGGTAAGAACTTGCGTTATTGATATGGATGTTCTTGTGGTCGGTACGGAACAGCGAGTGTGTGACGATCGTAGCAAACGCGAAGATCAGGCTCGACATGCCGCCAGGGTGTGGCTGTACCTAAAGAGTTGACTGTTAGCGCCACTGGCCTCGAGAGTGCAGTAAATTGGTGTACATACTCCTTTCTTCTGCAAGATGGAGTCGAATATCAAGCCAGGATCTGGGAGAGACGTCCTGGGGAGGCCTGCCCTGCCTTGAACGCTTCGCGCGTAAGGTGTGCCAGCCCTTCCGAGATCCGGATTCTCAAGATTGTTTCCACCTCCATCGGCTTGTCTAAAACAGTGAGTGGGACCGAGGTACGACGCGGGTGGGTGGGGTACTGTATTATACAGTGTATTGATCGCGTCGTTGTTGAGTTTCTTGGCGAGAGCAGTGTCGGGATCGAGACGGGCGAGGATGTCCAGCCCCTTGGTGAACTACCGAACAAGTGAGGAACCACGACTTGGTGAAACGACAATCGGACACTTACGAAGCCTTTACGATCATCGACAGCAGTTGGGTTCACGACGGTGTCCACGAAGCCAGCCTAAGTAGATGAGCAGCAAGGCGCGAAGACACGGGAGCTACGTACGACGTCTCTCGGGTCTGGCTTGAACCCGCCTTTGGCTTCAAACGCTTCCACCTAGATGATAGTTGATTAGCAACGTCGAACGACAAGACGGTCAGGAACGTACCCTGTTGACAAGGTTGGTGACAGCGGAGTGGCCCTCGCGGTTGTTTGAAGGGTCACTGGTGATTTGCCAGTCGTAGTAGCCAGTGGGAGCATCTGGAGGTGGGCGATGCTTGAGGTAAATCGCGTCAGCTCCCATAGTTATCGCTTTCGCAGGAGTAATGTCGGCCATGGTGACTTTGATAACACGATAGGCGTGTTAGCTTCTCTTCAGCTGGACGACTGTCGTTTTATACCAACAGTGGCGCCGCCCCGACGAGCGCATGACAGCAATAAATGGAAGAGGTAGTGTTGAACCGACTAGGTACCGATACGATGTATTCCAGAGTCTATGCCGTACTCAAGATGTCTGATGCCGCGGTCATTCCGACGATTTCTATATCAGGGCTCAAATGACATGACGGTCGCAATGTTCTGCCGCTGTTGCTACTTGTTGCCACCTTGATCAGTTTTGTTTTCCAGCGCGGGGAAGTACGTTCAGCCTACCTATCGTTTTTTAAACTTTACAGGTTCCCGGAGTCGATTGAGGTAGAGTCTTACGAGCAATGGAGACACGGTCGCTGAAGCCCAATACGATGTTGGGTTCGATGATGGGCAGCTGCATGTGCAGAGCCGAATAGCTCAAAGGGTCGTGTGAATCAAGGACACAGCATCCACAACAACGGACCTTCCAGCCGAATTCATATCGATCGGCCCCTCGAAAAAATAAACACAGCGTGGAGCGACAGCGGAGGCTAATTCGGCTGTCTCGGAACAGTCGCCACCCTCATGTAAGTCGGAGTTGCCGTTCTTGATAGCCGGATGCAACCGGCGCTTGCTTTTACCCTCCGCTCTGAAAAGGCCTATCGATATGAATGCGGCTGTATATCCTACTTCTCCGATCTCGGCTATCCTACTCGCGATATGATGTAAAAACCGTAAGAGGGGAGCGCATTGATGAGACCAGTCGAAACCGGCCTGCTGCGCGATAGTGACACACGTACCAGCACCCTATCAAACTAGGAAAAGGCAAACTTATGTGCGTGTGCGTACTGATGTCACCGTTGTTTGAATTTGACTCGAAGAGTACTTTCGGGATCTGATGTCACCGAGCCGACAGGTAGTCACTTATGAAATGATGAACCTTCGGCCCAGTCTGGCATTCTGACAAGTTCAAAGCCATCATATCGGCTCTTAGCGCAACAGTAATCCTGATAGTGGAAAGTCAAAATAGCATTCGAAGTCTCGGACACTACAGATTTCGACAGCGGCAGGCGTGAATGGTGAGCTTACTCTAGAATCCCGTTACATAGCAGTCAAAATGCAAGGTCTCGTGCGGCAATCTGTTGAAGGGTCTGAAAATGTCCAAGGAATGCAGAGCGCGAAGTACTTGGCTTAGGGTGGCTCGGCACATACTGTCCCGACCTTAGAAAAATAAATTATTTGCCTTTGTTTTCCCCTGCCACTTTCGTTCATGACTGCTGTCTTCGATTATGGCTTCTAACAGAAAGACCAATGCGTATCCGTAATTCTCGGTTAGCCGTCGGGTGACGCAGAGGGTCGCGCTTCTGGGCTGTGTAGTGGAGCCATGCACCTTGCCATCAGCATCGGTACAACTTCAAACCGAATACTACCAGCGGCACGTTCAACTTGAAATTAACCTCGATGCAAACTATATAATTGGACGTGGTGCCCAAGTCCCCCTGTACCTTCTTGCTTGCATCATGTCCTCCTCCGAAAGCTTAAATCATGTCCACGAAGCCTCCGCGTCCTCCATATCGAGCGACACCGCTACAGTGACTGGGAGTCCCCAAGCATCAACCTTCATTGGCGTTGGAGTACCGTCAGAATTACCCAAGGCGATTCCTCCTGCACACTCAGCGCGAACACTCGTCCTCTGCTTCGACGGCACCGGAGACCAGTAAGCGCGTATTACTCCTTGACTTGAATCATGCATCAACGAAGCCACCACAGGTTTGACTCAGATGTAGGTTATCAATTGGTCTTAGCAAGAAGTCGCCCTAAATGGTATCATAGAACTCAAACATAGTTGAATTCTTCACTATGTTGAAGAAAGATGATCGAGACAAGCAGATGGTTTATTATCAGGTATGGTATATTGCTAGATGCGACGAAGGACCTACCCTGACCGTCCAAACTTAGGCTGGAATCGGCACATACACCTCTCCAAAAGTTGCGACCCCTCTCGCGGCGAAGTTCTCAAAGGTAAGCTCTCTTAGTGCGATGACCCAAGTTACGGGGTTCTCATTAATATCGTAGACACTCGACGAGGCTGTCGCGTGGAATCTATCCTCGCATGTCATGGGTACGGAAACACCGATCTGACTCGACCCTTCCTAATTCGCGAATCTTATTCAGACGGCTACGAGTTCCTGATGCAGAACTGTGTGTACCGTCTTTACTTTGATCCGCCCCCGCACATCTCACAACTTTCGTCCCAGACCAAGCAGGCGACCACATCTGCATCTTCGGCTTCTCCAGAGGCGCTTATACCGCCCGAGGTCTCGCTGGAATGATTCACAAGGTACTCATCCTCGTAATGAATGATCGTCTGCCTTATCGATCGTTTATTCCAGGTGGGGTTGTTGCCTGCCTGCAATCACCAACAAGTCCCATTCGCGTACAAGATGTACACGCGAGTTGATGAATTAGGCTGGAAACAGTCTAACGCTTTCAAGAAGGCATTCTCCGTCGACGTCCCGATCGAATTCATCGGCGTATGGTACGTTTAAGTTTTCCGCGGCATAACGATCCCTTCCTTTACCATCAACACAGGGACACCGTGAACTCTGTGGGCCTCATCCCCCGCCGCCTTCCGTTCACAACATCCAACACTAGCGTCCGTACATTCAGGCACGCGGTTGCCCTCGACGAGCGCCGCGCCAAGTTCAAGGCAAACCTGTGGAATCGTCCCAATGCCAAGGAAGCTGCACTGGGCATCGATGGGCAGAAGCCCGATGCCTCCAAAACGTCGAAACCCGTGGATGACAGTCACGGAGGAAAACCCTATCGGCCAGGGAAAAAGATGACCCTTCGCAAAATGGAGCAAAAATACTCAGGCTACTCCAACCAGCCTACTGATATTGAAGAGGTACGTCCCGTCTTGCGTGCTCTCCAATCCCGTCACTTACGTCGTCCTTTGGAGGTCTGGTTTTCTGGTTGCCACTGTGGTGAGCATTAAGCTTCTCTATCAGCACAATGTGGACTGACGACTCGTAGACGTTGGTGGTGGGTCCGTCGAGAACGGCACCCCAAACACACTCGCTCGTATCCCGTTGCGGTGGATGATCCGAGAGTGCTTCAAAGCCGAAACCGGGATCATGTTCATCTCTGAAAGCTTGCGCGGCGTCGGGCTCGACCCCGCCAGTCTCTACCCATACGTTCAGACGCGCCCGCGCCCACTCCCTGCCATCGGCCTGCACATCCAGCCCATCCCTTCCACCAATGAGCCAACGCAGCAGCACTTTGCGGACGTCGACAGCCTCGTCGAGCTGCACAAGTCCGAGGAGGAGCACGAGCTGCTCGATGCGTTGTCGCCGATATATGATCAGCTCAGCCTTGCGTGGTTTTGGTGGACGCTGGAGCTGCTCCCGATGAAGCAGAAGTTCCAGAAGAGTGACAACTCGTGGGATTCGTATCTCGGCATGAATATGGGCCGGGGCCGCTTCATTCCGAAGCAGAAAAAGAGCGTGATCAAGGTACATCGGAGCGTTAGGATGCGGATGGATGCCCAGTTCCTGGACGGAACGAAGTACAAACCTAAGGCGTCGTTCGATACTGCACTCGCTTTGGGGAATGTACAGTGGGTAGACTGATCGACCTAGTTAGTCATTGTCAAACTTGCAATCTCGGACTTCCTTATCACTCGAGAATATATAATCATTCTGTCCTTCATCCGAGGCTCTTCCTCGTTTAGGCAGACAGCATCCAATGCCGTACTTGACAATCGAAGGAATGCGGTACAAATGACTGCGGTTCAATCAGCTTGCCTACAAGTATAATTGTTATCAAGAAAATCAATATCGAAAGGTTTTTAATGTCCACGCGGAGGAGCCCCCTTCCTGCCTCCGCATTCAATCATCGTACTAAGCGCAACAACTGAGATGGTTATTCGAGGGAAAGGAACAGAAAAACATACCACAAGATTCAAGGATCCGGGCCACAAACTGACAGTCCCATTACGCTGCACAAAGAAATCAGTTTCCGTCTCGTATATGTTCTCCGTGAATCGCTGTAATTTCCCAGCATCGCCGGGCGCTCGGCGTAGATTCTTCAGGCTAAACACTACCCTAACGATCTCTGCGATCGTCTGATAGGAGTATGCAGTCCCAGGGCAGTTGTGCATGCCAGAGCCGTTGAGGTTGTACGATGCAAGAGGGCGGTTCGGGTTGACGGCTGTCGGGTTGGGGAACTCAGCGGGCTGTCATAGAGTCGAACGTTAGTGTTTGACACCTAACGATACTGTGATCCACATTACGTACGTTGAGATGTGCTGTCTTGAAGTTGCCTCGGATTCGATCGCCGACCTTGATCTGCATTGGAGGTAGACCAGGTCCTTGGTCAATGGTTGCGTCAGCGACAGCGTCTCTCCAAAGGCACGTAAACTGAGGTCTCATGCCTACGGGCGACGGTACATCAGGGCACATAAAGAGCGTCAATGTAAGAGACGCACGCATAGCTTCACAAACGTAACCGCGAAGCAGCTTAGTGCTCGCCGCATCGCTCTTCCCCGCTAATTCGACAATTTGTTTCCTTTCTTTGGCCCGCTCGTCGGCGAGATAGAAATCAATGACATTGACAGCACCGTGGGCCCAGTTTACCGATGCGCCAACCGCGATGCCCATCACGTTTCCGAGGATTTCGTCTATAGGTCGTCCAGTAGCCGCAAGCTTACTGAGGAACGGGAACCACGGTTTGTCGCTGGGTGGCCACAAGAACGCGGAGGCTCCGGCCGTTACTTTGCCAATGAAGCTCTATGCGTCGGTCCGCTCTGCTCAGTAAGGCGGCTTTTAAACCAGAAGGTACAACTGACAGGTGATGAAGCGGGATAGACCTCGATGAGAGACTTGGCTGCGAGCGCTCCGACGTTCGCTCCAGCTTGCGCCGCTGCTTCGTGCAGCGCGAAACTAGTTTCAGGAGCGTCAAATGTCAAGAATGTAACCCTGCAATATGGTCAATATCGTAAGAATGAGACCTAATTCGGTTGACGGAGGCATACGTGAACTACACAACAGTCAGCCGATTAAATTGAACAACGAAGGACATACTCACGAGAGTAGCCAACATATCGAACATTTCGTTTTCCGTGTAGACACCGGAAGGGTTGGCGCTTGTCTTCAAGGAGATACCAGTCTTCAACGGGCATGAGAAACGGCGCTAAAGATGATTAAAGAGATCACGTACCATCTTTTCAGCAGCGATATGGGCAGCGACAGCACAAACGACGTCCTTGACGACATCGATATGATTCCCGGCAATATTCGGGTGCCTTGATAGACCTTGAGACCTCAAAACACAACAGATGTATGCCCGGCACGTACGTCCAGGATTTCTCTTGAATCTTTGCCTTGATAGCCGCTGAAATCCACGCAGCATGTTGGTTTAAAGAATCCTTGTCTGGGAACAAGGCATGAAGGACCATCGCCTTATCATTGTCGTGCCTAAAAACAGTAAAAACATCAGCATCGCAAAATGACACCTGCGAAGAAGGCCAGGTACTTCGCAACGTCATCGAACATAAGCATCGATCCATAACCGTGCTTCTCATATATAACCTTGAATCGACTTGGGTCGCTCCAAACGGCCTTAATTCCCGTAAAGGTATTCAAGATCTTGGGAACTGGTTGTATCTTAGGGTGGTTGAAGGTGTACTTTGCAGCCAGACCTTGGCGAGTCAAGCTATCCTGCATCTTCTGCGGCGTAAAGAACGGGAACAGAGAATAAACGGAGTTCTATAAATGAGGGCCACTTGAGTTGAAACGCGATGTGGCATGAATTGTGAATTTAACTCACCCAGGGGAAATGACGCGGCAAGTGCCGCGTAAGAAGTTTAGGAACTGTTCAAGCTTTTAGTTACTAGGTCGAAGGAGGGAGAATCAAGGACGCACTTTCGCCACCGAGCCCACCATTGTTCATGTCACGCTGGCAGTCATGGAATCCCCAGGTGGTGAGGTTGACGGCTAGCAGTAGTTGTGAGCATGGTATTCAAGTCTACAAGATTGACGTACGAGTGAAATCGCTGGTATAGAACCGATCCCCACGAATCAAGGCAATGGCGTCCCCGAGGACACCCCGAGTAGTCTTGAATGAGGTGAGATGCTATACGAAGAGTATCATTCCTCGACATACCGTATAACCGCAAGCGAACCGGAATCCGTCAGACAGAGGCATTGTCGATTCGGCTTGCAGCCCGGTCTGTGGTGACGATGGTTCAATGAGCACTAAAACTGATCGTATACAAGCTGGGGTTCGTACGTAGAGCTCCAAGTTGTCGACGTGGCCGTACAGCCGGCGAGCAGCACCCTATATCCGGCGCCGAAGGTAAGCCCACGACAATTTTGCAACACTGGGTATACATACAGCGATCTCTGGGTCAGGGTTCCACTCCTCGAAAGTCTCGAACTCTGAAGCGATGCTCCCGTCACAATGCGTTCATTTCAATCACCATCGAGCTCACGTTTGAGGCCCAGGAATTTCCTAAATTCGTTCATCGTGCATACTCCCCACGCCCTGGATTGTTCAATGCCCATGATCTCCACAAGGCGAAGAACACCGGGCGTCCCGCGGCCACGAAAAGCTCCAGCAGGATTCTCCGTTGCCGTATGCAGGATCTCCGCAAGGTCGTCATCAGAGAAGCGACCGTCTGGTCCACGTTTGAGGCTATTGTAAGGAACGTCAGTGGAGTTTCGCCGCCGAATTCGAAAGGTGACCTCACCCGAAGAATGTACGCTCCGCAGGGTTTGGAGCAACGTCGTCGAATATCTTGGCAATGGTCGCAATGTCGGCCAAAGTTAACTTTAGCTTCATTTAGATCGGCTCAGGTCCACGCAGGGTATAAACGAGTACCTGATCAAATGGCTTGTCTCCAAAGACGCTCGTGAATATACCTTCCGTCCATTTCTGATCTCGCGCAGATATCGTAGCATGCCACTGAGAAGGAAATAATATTCATCCGACCCGGGCATGTGTAAAAGAGACATACGCGGTAAAGGACGTTGAATTCAACGCTGACGTGATTTCCTCGACCCCTCTCAACCTTGACATCTTTGGTTTCAATAGGCTGCAGGGCGAGATCAGTGAAGAGCACCAATAACATAGGAAGGCGTACATCGAACGCGGCAATATTCCAGTTCCACCCCTCCGACAATCCTAAGAATCCGCTAACGTAATCGCCCATGATAGCGCTAATGAAGTGGCCGCAACTGCAAGGAAGGATCAGTCACTGGAGAAGCGCAGACAAAGAAGACCGCACTTAACGAGTCTTGCGGTTTGGAAAATTTGTTCGTCTTGAATGGCGCGCTTGTCAGCGTCTGTTGGGGGCGGGTCGGACCACATTTTACGCTCGTTGATTTTCAGAATTTTATTGGCGATATACTACACCGCAGCCGGTTAGACTTGGGCACCACAGCGATGCAAAACATAACATACATTATGGTTGCGGCTAAAGAGGACCAGGAGAGCACTAGTCGCGGGGGGTAAAAAGAGGAGGCGTTCTTCGGAGAACGTGTCTGGGAAAAGTAGTCCACGACCCGCGGCCTTATCTCGCACTTTGTCTTGAGCGGCCTGATCTGTGCCAAATACGATCGTTAGGCCATATCGACCATGGATGGACAATGTTTTTCGTACTGTCGCCATAAAGGGGGCTCAAGTCAAGGTACGAGCTTGCGTTGTTGATATGGATATTCTTAGGGTCGGTCCTGAACAGGGAATGCGTAACAATCGCAGCAAAAGCGAATATCATGCTCGACATTCCACCGCTGTGGTTTACAACCTAAAAAAATGGGTCAGTGAGTCGCCAGAGATAGAGTAAGCACTCACCCCTTTCCTCTGCAGAATCATATCGAAGATCATTCCTGGATCAGGTAGCGATGTCCTAGGGAGCCCTGCCTTGCCTTGGACGCTTCTCGCGTATGGGGTGCCCGCCCGTCCTAAGTCCGCGTTTTCAAGACTATTTCCACTTCCATCGGCATGCCTGAAACAGTTCGCTGGGCCAAGATACGACGCAGGTGGGTGAGGGATCGTGTTGTAGAGCGTGTTGATGAGAGTGTTATTCATTTTCTTGGCGATATCCGTGTTCGGATCGAGACGCGCAAAGATTCCGAGACCAGTCGCGAGCTAATGAGCTGTAAGAATGCTTTCGTCCGAAGAAATAAAAACCACTTACCGCTCCTTTGCGATCATCAGTGGCGGTAGGATTCGTCGTCGAGTCTATGAATGCATCCTGCTCTTCATAAGCGCGTTGAAGTCATAGGGAGCGAAGGCCGCTACTTACCAGATCACTAAGGTTAGGTTTGTATAGACCTTTGGATTTGACTGCTTCCGCCTGACAGGTAGGTGTGAGTCGACGAATGTTGGATGCAGCACGTATCGCTCACCCGGTCGACGAGGTTCGTGACTACAGAATGGCCTTCGCGGTCATCCGCTGGATCGGTAGTGATCTGCCAGTCATAGTAACCAGTGGGCGCAACGGGCGGAGGACGCTTCTTCAGGTAGACCGTATCTGCACCCATAGAAAGAGCTTGTGCCGCAGTGATGTCGGTCATGATTCGAAGCCGGAGACAGGAAGCGAATGTTGAAGAGAATCCTGTTCTAGCGGCTTATATATGTGCAACAGAAGGGCTTGTCCAAGCGCGGATGGGAATGTGCTACCATTTGCCGACTGGGAACAAGCTACCTTGTCAATCGCCGTAAATCTGAACCGTCGGCATCTCTTCTTTTTTTTCTTGCTAAAAAACAACATTGGTTTGAGGAAAGAGATCGCCAGAAATCCAGAGCATCTTTTCGGCTCCTCGACAGCCATGTGCAGATATTCTGGATGATCGGTAAACTAGGGCCAACGGCAGTGTTAGTTTGTTGGTCCATTGGTCCAAGATACTAGTTTGGTGGGGGAAAGGCGGTGCTGCCATTGAAGGACCCGGAGTTAAGGACCATTCTTGGTTTCTCTCCGGGGTTGGGCTGTTCTCAGAACATGGGAATAGTGGTATTCTTTGCCTCCGAGGCTGACAGATTGACATGAACCATTCTGCGTTCACACAGCAGCCGAACCAGAACCACCAGAGGAGTGCAGTTCTTCAACATTTAAAGTTAAATCTCCGAGTCAAGTTCAATGAACATTCATGCTGTCCAAAAAACTTGCCCTGCATCAAGTCGCCTGACCAAAGTACACACATCGTTGTGCCTGCTCACCCCCCATCCGGTATCAGGCAATATCCTTTCGCCGTACTAACTGATTCTTGCCGGAGTCATGCTCCAGAAGCCCGATCGAAGCACGCTAAATGAAGAATCATTATGATTCGTGTCATTCAAACCGAACTTATCTCCACAAGAGGTACATAATCCACAAGAGGTAGAATACCCCTTCCCTCCAACCTGACGGCTCCTTCTCGTTCAATATGTCGTCTGAGTCCGCTAATCATGTTCAAGACCCATCGGCCTCCTCTGTCCTGAGCGACACAGCAACCGTTACTGGCAGCCCTCAGGCATCTGCATTTATTGGTTCAGGTGTTACCCCGACGGAATTTCCCAAGACAATTCCTCCACCAACAAGTACAGGCCGGTCCCTGGTCGTATGCTTCGATGGCACTGGAGATCAGTAAGTCACGCCTAGTCTCAATCTACAGCGTCCCCTGAATGCCACATTCGCAGGTTTGATTCTGATGTACGTCTTCAACCTTCAAAAGTTGTATGTTTCTCACACGACCCCCAGAACTCGAATATTGTTGAATTCTTTACCATGTTAAAGAAAGATGATAGCAACAAGCAAATGGTTTACTACCAGGTATTTGTCGGCATGCGCGAATTAACCTAGTTCCGACCTGTGGTTGTTAGGCTGGGATTGGAACGTATACATCGCCCGAAGTTGCGACTCCTCTAGCAGCTAAGATCTCCAAGGTATACAATCCCAGCCACCCACTCCCCGTAGCTCACCTCTATCATAGACTCTCGATGAAGCCATTGCGTGGAATCTATCGGCCCATGTCATGGGTAAGCAATTATCCCATCTCATGTACAATCGCTTAGTTTGATATGCTATGCAGACGGATATGAATTCCTCATGCAGAATTGTACGCTTGCTTCGTGTTCGATGCGTTCATGCATCCACCTAATGGTTTTGTATAGACAAAGCAGGAGATCGTATCTGTATCTTCGGCTTTTCTCGAGGTGCTTATACTGCTCGAGGACTTGCTGGCATGATTCACAAAGTATGCCTAATCGTATAGCCCCTCCCATCTGCGTGTATGTACTAATTCTCTTGCAGGTGGGCTTGCTACCCACCTGTAATCACCAGCAAGTTCCGTTCGCCTACAAGATGTTTAGCCGCGCCGACGAAGTTGGCTGGAAGCAATCAAATGCCTTCAAGAAAGCATTCTCCGTTGATGTGCCCATCGAGTTCATCGGAGTATGGTGAGCATTGCACATTGTCCTTTCGATCATCATCGCACTGATCACTCGACCTTCAGGGACACCGTCAACTCTGTCGGTTTGATTCCTCGCCGTCTACCCTTCACGACCTCCAACACAATCGTCCGCACCTTCAGACATGCGGTAGCACTTGACGAGCGGCGGGCCAAATTCAAGGCAAACTTGTGGAATCGCCCCAGTACGAAGGAGTCTACGCTCGGCGTGAATGGTCAGAAGCCTGATGTTTCTGACGTGGAGTCCACGCCCAGCCACCCGAATAAGAAGAAGCCAATGAGCCAAAACTCCCTGAAAGCACTGGAGGCTAGATATTCCGGAACGGCGGAGCACCCGACCGATATCGAAGAAGTGCGGTTTTCCGCCAAACGGGAATCTCTGAAATCTACTGACTCGCCATTTTACCTAGGTCTGGTTCGCGGGATGTCACTGCGGTAGGCCATTTTCTGCTCTTCCTAGGACGATACTAACAGACGAATGCCATAGACGTCGGCGGTGGCTCTGTCGAGAACGGCACCCCGCATACGCTGGCCCGTATACCCTTGCGTTGGATGATCCGTGAATGCTTCAAGACTGAAACTGGTATCATATTTACCACAGAAGGCCTTCGTGGTGTTGGACTCGACCCCACCAGCCTTTACCCTTACATCCAGAAGCGTCCTCCTCCACTCCCCGCCACCGGTATGCAGATCCAGCACATCCCATCCGTCGCCACGCAAAAGCTGCAGAACTATGCCAACGCCGACAACCTTGTCGAGCCTTACATGACCGAGGAGGAACACGAACTACACGATGCCATGTCCCCCATCTATGATCAGCTCAGCATAGCGTGGTGGTTCTGGTGGACGCTCGAGCTCCTCCCGATCAAGCAGCACTATCAAAGAACCGAAGACGATGCGTGGAGTTGGTATCTCGGCGCCAATCTTGGCAGGGGCCGCTTCATCCCCAAGCAGAAGAGGACGAAGCACAAGATAAAGATCCACCGTAGCGTGAAGCTTCGGATGGAGGCGCAGTACCCAGATAACTCGAAGTACGAACCGAAGGCGTCATTCGCGACTGCGCTTGCTCTCGGAAATGTGGAATGGGTTGACTAGTTTTCGCCTATCTCTCCTTCGGTTCCCTGTATTTAATTTTATCTTCAGATGGTGATCGCCGTCGACATATGTCTCTCTATATGGGGAGAGTGTCAGCTCAAGACGCCCTGTTAATACATATATGTTGATAAGAAGGCTCATGTTGGTCGCTGACGAGGAATCTGCCCCCGAAGCGTCGGTAGTCCGGTGCTGTAATTGAAAATATCGGAACACATGAGCTGTTCACATGTCAGAGTCTCGAGGACCTGATTCGATGCCGTGCTTGATACGCTATGCCATGATACACACATCCAAGTACGTCGATGGCTTGTGATTCATCCACGCGGTCGCGAGGAGGTCGCGAGAAACTATGCAACTTCGGGTAAAGCTTCGACACCATCTCTCACTGCGCCAGTCCAAAAGGGCTTACGAGTAATGACATGAATTCTCGTAAAAATTGGATGGCAGGGTCACACGACATGCCGATAGAAGGCTGAGGTCTCATCGCGGTGGAGCGTGCACAGAAATGTCGGAGGATGAAGGGGAATGTACCAAGGGGACTAATGCGACGATAATAAATATCACACATCTGACCATCTTAGAAGATTAAGGGCCTAATCTCGCACTGTGTTATTCGTACTCCTCTCGACCAGTGACAGCGGCAGACTGAGCGCCGAGGCATCATCTACACGTCTTGCCGCTGCCCTTGACGTTTGGAATCAGGCCAACAGTGGATTGAGACGTGCTAATCCGCCTCCCTGGATCCCATCTTTTCGCGAATTCGTTCAAGAGCGACTCACAGGGCGGCAGCTCATCAGACCTATTCGGAAGGCGCGAAGTGGAGAATTGGGGATAGGTCGTTGATTGGTGAATTTTATGGAATCTAGTCCCGCTTCAGGTTAGATTCGTCAAAGAAATCACGTTGCGAACTTGTCTTCTGGAAGCACGTCATCGTACTATGTAAAGAACAACATACTTGTCCCCAAACTGCGTCACCGAGCTAGTTAGTGTGGATGAAGGGAGGGCGGTCTAATGTGCGAACGCCCCCGAGAATAGTATGACATTCGTCTGTCTGTGAGCAACGTTCAGGCCCCCGACATCCTCCAACCACCTCGCACATGACGTCACTCTTCTTTTATGTTTTGTGTACGTTCGTCTCCCCGACCAAATACCCACGGTGCAACAGCGCCCACTGACAAGAGTGGCGTTGCGAGAGATGCAAAGACACGTCCTAGCCCTCCGCTTTTCCGGGTCTCCTCTTCGTGTGAACTTCCGAGAAGTGCCCATATCACGAACGATGCGGTGGTCCAAACGACATCCCAGCTAATCGACGACTGCGCTGGATGGTGCGTCTGGAGGGTCTCCCACGCAGAAGCCACGAACGAGCGCCAGTTATTCAACGCGGACATGAGGTCTTCACCGGGAGCAATGCTGCCGAAGGCAATGACGGTGGTGTGAGCGTGAAGGAAGAGCGATATGGCGGAAAGGAAGCCGGCGAAGATACGGAGGCGGATGTTTGGTAGCATTGGGATGGACGACGGCGTCGCGACGAGCGGAATGACGATAAGGCTATGCATGAGCAGGAGGTTGGGTAAAAATGTGCCACTGGCGACGGAGGTGTACGGTGAGTAGGCGATCGTGGCCAACGAGAGGAGCACCGGCAAGTATAATACCGGGGATACCGAAACGGGTGGCTGGTCTTTCGACTTCAACTTTCCTTTAAGCTCAATGCCTGACGTAGAGGAAGGAGTGAGGAGGAGCGCGAGGTAAAAGAGGTTGGAGGCTACAGAGATGGCGACGAGTTGTCCCAGAAGCATGTATGCCCAAACATGTGCGACGTGATGTGCTCGTCCTTCAGGTTTGCAAACTTAGCTTGTAATCATACGAAGTTCACAATGGGGCATACCTTTCGTCGCAAGGAAAACGGTCCAAGCACCCACGGTGTACAAGCAGAGTTGCTGACTCCACCACCAGCTGAAGGGGCCGAAGCAGACGGCAGCCCAGGCCTGCTCGAATAGAGACGTGTCAATGAGCCATGAGGTAAGCCGAGTGATCGCGAGTATGCTCTCGTTTGATGAACGTCCTAGGTCGGCTTCGTATGTGGTGAAGCTCCACTAAGAATGTAGGAAGATATACTGAGTTCAGTACAAGGAAATCGTGCATGAGCATAGACGCACATCCAGGAATCTAAACATATCTGTGACAAACAATATAGTCGCTGTGGTTAAATCAGGAATACGAGAACTTACGAAGCCAAGTGTGTGTCAACGATGCCAGTGTCAAGAATCCAAATATCCAACATGTCTTGAGGCCGCGATTGGTATGAGATATCCTCAAGATACGTAGCGAGCGTAGAATGAGAGCAAAAAGGCCAATTATGATGAGGAAGTAAGAGGCAAAGATGGCCAGAGCCGCCGAATGCCTCCAACCCATGGTCTAAGGGATGATTTGAATTCTTGTGATTTGATCGTATTGCTATGGTGATGGTATGGCTTCGTGGCTGTGTTCGCCTCCATCCTCCTTACGATCTAGTCACACCCACAACCTCCTAACCACTCTCGATCCTTTAACTGGCACCTGCTCAGCATTCAACGCCAGATACCGTGTTCTGTTCGAGGAGCTGTTTATCCGCCTATGTTTAATCTATCTATCTCCCTCCTCCACTTGAGGCAAAGAACGTCTGCCAACATGAAGCAACCTCGATTGATTGCTTGACCTCAACTGTTTTCAAGGGAGCGAAGTATCTATAAATGTTGACCGTGGTCCGAGGGTACTTTCGCTCCTGACGTA
Source organism: Lyophyllum decastes (assembly GCA_025854295.1). Lineage (NCBI taxonomy): Eukaryota > Fungi > Basidiomycota > Agaricomycetes > Agaricales > Lyophyllaceae > Lyophyllum > Lyophyllum decastes. The sequence continues at coordinate 1,984,474 of CP107712.1, read as the reverse complement.
TTACAAGTACGTGATACTGAAACACACGGCGGCAGGCCGAGAACGTTCTCCGACACCTGCAGGGCTGGCCACTGTCATTTCAAAAACACGCCGTATAGGTCCTAGAGTAAATCTCCTTCCCTAGACATGACACCCTCAGCGCGGTCACTTCTTCAGCATGTCGGTGTCATAATTCTCAATAACCTAGCCCGGCTTACCGTCTACACGCTCCTTTATCTGATTATTGTCCTCAAGGCGTTTTCGTTTTGCTTACTTGGACCTCGGTCAGGGGGTCTGTGTGTGTAATTTCCTCCTCTACCTACACTCATTAGTTAACAAAAAGGAGCATAGTCAGCATGGCCGCAACTCTCGGCCCAAGTGGATGATGCTCGGCATCATTTCGTAATCCGGATTCAGAGATACTCATGGAAGGCTCTCTACCAGATGGGGCGAGATTGGGGACAATCAATAGAGAGATTTTTCCGCTCGAGGAAATCCTGTATTGGACACTTGTTGCTTGTGGATCGTTCATTGATCAGTAACCGAAGTGGTTCTTGCCTAAACGTATCTTTCCAAAGCCACTCATCAATGATAGTGTGAATGTTTGGCGGGGTGTTTCCGAAGGGCAACAATGGGTCATTATCTGCCCCTGGCTCTCTTGCTTTGTATGGCTAGTGCGTTGTCTCGAGCCCATCAAGAATTCGCAGTCGCCATAATGCATCTTTGTAGGTACGAGTCTCACGTACGCTGTGGTCACCTCAAGATTCTCTACGATTGTTGCTGGTCAACTCGGCCACAACCAATTTACCATCAACCTTGATAATTCGTTCCTGGCTCTATCGCTGACGACTAATGTGCTTGCCACGTTGTTAATTCTCCGCAAGCTGTGGTGAGCGATTAGTATTATGATATCCTCCTCGCTGAACACTTGACAATAGGACGCTTCGAGCATTAATGGCTTCTTGCAGGGACCCTCGTCCAGAGGACTCTAATCGTTTTTCGTGGAATCCGAGATTGATTTTTGCCTTCTTCATGTACGTGAACCATTTTTGGGCACCGCTAGCATGAACTGCAATATGCCCCCCGTCTCAAGTCCTGTTTACACGTTACTAACAAATTCACTGCCGTCGCAGGAAAGTCGCACGTGTTCGCCGACCGGTCAAGAAAGTGCTCAGAGGAACGATAAAAGCGACCACCCGTCCGAACCCTTCCCAAACCCCACCCTGCGACTAGCCTCGCATCCTATTGCATGGTCTTGGGTTCGACTGAATGCGATGAGCACCGCCAAAGCACGAGAGAAACGAAGGTAACGAAGAACATGCCACATACTCGTAATCCGCCAGGAGATACTACGAGAGTACCGGGTGCAGCCACGAAAATGGCATAATACGGCCAAAGAAGGGAACCTTTCGGTGAGGCGGGTGATCGGAGTAGTGGTGGCATGACATTGTGAATACGAGCAAATGTCAGGTCGAACGACCTGCCCAGTTGGTGCGATCGAATGAGAGGTCCGTATTACTTTGTTATCACGGTGGCAAAAAGCGACGTCCTTATCGTCTCTCTGCTCATCGCTGGGAAATGATTAGGGTGCTTCGGAACGAATCGTCTGTCATTGCCCCTCTCAAAGAGCGCAATTTTAACAACTCTAAGTGTTGTTTCAACCGATTTAGTGTCTGTCCGAGCATCATACTTGTGACGCCAGGTTCTACACGCGGCTCTACTCCACTCGATATTTTTGTATTCAGTACGGAGATATGGAAGAACCGACACCAATTTGAGACTGTCTCCACAGTGGTAGAGCGCCCGCTGTTTCTCATGTCAAGCTCGATGCAGGCAAATGGTTGTGGAGCCACTTGGGTCAGTCTCATTCCAGCCGAATAGCACGCTTGATGTTCCCGCCCCGTCTTCTATATAACTTCCCCAGTCATTTGTCGTCTTTTGACACTTTGCGACGATGGCACTGTCCAATAGCGCACAACACGTTCAAGAAGCGTCTACCATGTCCGCCTTGAGCGACAATGCCACGGTCATCGAGAGTACAGGAACGAATTCAGAAGACAAGAGAAGCACCACGGGCCCACCTCGCACTCTAATACTATGTTTCGATGGGACTGGCGACCAGTAAGTAACAAGGGAGGATTCATCACGTAGCTTCTGACGACGGTTTACAGGTTCGATGAGGACGTATATCGTATTCCCTTTGCCTGATACATTCGCGTTTGATTATCTCCTTCGCAGAATTCGAATATAGTCGAATTCTTCCATTTGCTCAAGAAAGATGATATGGACAAGCAGGTGGCGTACTACCAAGTACATCGAATTCCCACCTGATCCTAGCTGCATATACTGAAATGGAGGGTCATTCTAAGGCGGGAATCGGCACGTACTTCTTTCCCCAAATCGCTACCCCTTTACGAGCCAAAGTGTCAAAAGTAGGTATAATGAATGTTCGCGCAGCCTTAGAGACCTCATATCATCACTTATCAGGTACTCGACGAAGCTATCGCATGGAATTTGTCCGCTCACGTTATGGGTACCTCATTCAGTTCTTACATACCGCGACGTTTACTAATTTATTCCAGATGGGTACGAATTCCTGATGCAATACTGTACGTTACCTCTCGCGTACGCGGTTTTAGCAGCCCTGCTGAGCATCACACTTTCAGATACAGAAGGCGATCGTATTTGTATTTTCGGTTTCTCCAGGGGCGCATACACCGCCCGATGCCTTAGCGGGATGATCCATAAGGTGAATCCACATCGAATTCAATATATCAGCTCGAAACACCTGTACGGTCGCTAGGTGGGGCTGCTTCCAGCTGGAAACCGCCAGCAAGTTCCATTCGCGTACAGGATGTACGAAGACATCAGCAAGACTGGTGAGAGGCAAGCTAAACGTTTTAAGGAGACTTTTTCCATGAATGTCCCCATCGAATTCCTTGGGTTATGGTCTGTTCAGCTAGTCGTCTCGATTTTCCAGGTCATCGCTACATATCCAATAGGGATTCTGTTAGCTCCGTAGGTCAAGGCGGCAAGACTCGCGGCCAGCCGATGGAGAGGTCGTACCAGATCATTCGCACCTTCAGACACGCAGTTGCACTAGACGAACACCGTGTCAAGTTCAAACCCCAGTTATGGAACATAGCTGGAGAGCACGGCTCGGAGAAGGCGAGTTTCAAGGGTGAATCTTATGGTTCTATCGATGTTAAGGAGGTGAAGACCGTCATGCATGGATTGAGTGTGATGATGCTATGCTCACACAATTTTTTACCCAGGTCTGGTTCGCTGGGTGTCATTGTGGTAGGTTGTGTGCGAATTACACTCGATCCCGTCGTTCATCTTGTTTTCTAGACGTCGGAGGCGGTTCTGTTGAAAACGATACGCTACACACACTAGCGCGCATTCCGCTTCGCTGGATGGTTCGCGAATGCATTAAAGCGGACACGGGTATAATATTCCGTCATGAAGCCCTGTGCGACATCGGACTAGATCCAGCAAGCCTCTACCCCACAGTGAAACACCGTCCAGATACTCTCCTCGCCAACAATATGCAGGTTCAGCGCCTCCCTACCCTTGCTCCTAAATGGAGGAACTGGCACAATGACCCAGACACCAAGGCGGAAAAAGAGGCTGAGAAAGGAATATCCGAAGAGGAACACGAGCTATTTGATGCGATGTCACCCATCTATGACCAACTCAAACTCTCTCCGGCGTGGTGGATCCTTGAGTTCCTTCCCATCACGCAACGGTACCAAAAGTCAGATGAAAAGTGGGAGGTCGGTCGACACATACATCAAGGCAAGGGTCGCTCGAGTCAGAGGACGAAGAAGTCCATCATGGTCCATCGAAGCGTCAAAATGCGTATGGAAGCGAATTATGCTGATGGCAAGAAATATTTTCCGAAGGCATCGTTCTTCATGCATGCGTACGAAAGCAATAAAATCGTTTGGGTTGAGTAATGTCCCATGTATTCCATACTTTCCTTATAAACAGATTTCGGTTAGTTTCCACCACTCGACGCAGCAGGTCTAGGATTTTTTCTAGTCTCGGATGGGCCTTTCGCCATCTGACTTCGAAGATGAAATCCGAGTCAAAGGACCATGTACATGGTTAGTTGTCATCAGTAAAAGCGGAGGACTTGACTATCACAGCTACGCAGACTATGTAGCGCTCAGTAGCTCGGCAACCCTTGGTAGTCGGGTAATCAAGGCTACTTTGATGCCTACCCGATCTATGGGGCACTTCATAGCATACTGTTTTTCCTGATGGTTTCTTTGATCGCGTTATTTGCACAAGATTCCAAAAACCAATACACTTGTGGCGGTTAGCAGCCCCGTTTATGGACACTTTAGAGTAACTTTCTTGAGAGCATCCGCAATTGAGACCCCAGGTCGCGATCGCGAGTTTCAACCTCGAAATGAGGCGAACCAGCATAGAATATTCTGGGGATGCATTGACCCATAGGGGTGTGCTTGTCCCGGCCTCAGATATAGACCGCAAGCCAGGCCAAGCAGAGCCCAAATAGGCCGGGCCAAAATCCTGGCTTCCTGGGGGCTTTCGCTCGGCTTGTATGTTTGAAAAGGCAAAGCCAGGCCGTCAGGCCGCGGCTTTCCTAGTGCTGTATCTCAATGAATTTGTGGTAGCTATATTGTTGATACAGCTCTGTATTAAATCACCGTATTGTATGATATTGAATGGTCCAAGATTCAGGACGAGGCATTGTATCATTACCATTCCGGACGTCGTTTTCATTGACGCGTCAGTGTCACGTGGGTCATGTGACCTGTCGAGATCAACATGTTTCGAAGTTTTTTGGCGCAACTTCGCCGTCATCTGTTGCATACATTACTTACTCAAGGTAATTTGGCTCCCCATACGCATGAAATTCACTAGCTATTTTTACAAGGAATTTCTTCATTTCTCATACAAAAGCCACGGCCCAGGCCAAGCCAAGCCCTGGTTGACGGCTTTGGCTCGACCTGTAGATTGAGAAAGCCAAAGCCGCCTTAGGCCTAGCCGGGCCGGAACACCACTATTAACCAATATGAACCAATGTAGGCTTGAGAGCGGATTGCTAGGGCGTGTCATGAAGGGTCTCGATTTATGACCGTTACACGAGTGGATCCTGCATATTGTGGCTGGAATCTATTCAGACCTCTGGGTAGAAGCTCGACGACCGGTACCTAATGCATTTCTGTACCCTAAAATTTCACCCTTTTAACAGATCATCCCCAAGTACCTTCACATCCATTGCTTGTCGCAACAGGTGAGATAACCACCTCTGTGCAGTTTCGGGAGTCGGCGGGGAATCAAATTTGACGCCGCAAGAAGATTAAGAAAAGCGACTGCTCACCCATTGGCAAGAGGTGATCCTCTTCAAATACCACCCTGCGACGGGCCCCACACCTTTTGCATGGTCTTGAGTTCGACAGAATGCCAGGAGCACCGCTAAAGCACGACAGGAATGAAGGTAACGAAGAGCGTGCTACGCACTCGTAGTCCGCTCATAGATACTACGCGAGTAGTGGGTCCAGCCACGAAGACGACATAACGCAGCCAAAGGTGGTGACTTTAAGCAAGGCGGGTGATTGGAGTAGTGGTGGCATGGCGTTGTGAATGTGAACAAATGGCGGGTCGAGAGACTTGCTCAGTTGCGGGGCGATCGAATGAGAGGTTCGTACCTTTGTTGTCGCGGTGGAAGAGAGCAACGTCCTTATTGCCATTCCGCTCTTTGCTGGGGAATGATTGATAAATAGGCACTTGGAAACTAATATTTTGTCATTGTGTCAATACCCAATATACTGTCGTCACCCAACGGCCCGATTTTCGCGATTCTAAGCGTTGTTTCATCAGGTTTGACGTCTGCTCCGGCGTCGTTCGCAACGTTATTGACAATCTTTTGATGCTGGGTCCTACATGCAGCTCTACCTGAATTGGCCTGTACTCCCTTCCGCAAATCGCTCCTCCTTTACGAGCCGAAGTGTCCAAGGTAGGTGAAGTGAGTGTTCGCTCAGGATTAGAATGCTTATATCTCCATTTGTCAGATGCTCGACGAAGCTATAGCATAGAATTTGTCTGTCCACTAACGTTAAGGAGGTATGGGCTTCTGGGTACAATCTGAACATGATGGTGGTTTTCTTATTTTTCTTATGCAGTGTGGTTTTCTGGATGTCATTGGGGTACGTTACTCGCGAATAAGATTCGACGCTTGATCTCAAGGGTGGTCTTATTTACAAGACATCGGAGGTGGCACCGTTGGGAACAATACGCTATATACACTCGCGCGTATTCCACTTCGCTCGATGGTTCGCGAGTGCATCGAAGCTAATACAGGGATAATATTCCGACACGAAGCCCTGGGCGTGTCATGAAGGGCCTCGGTTGTAGTGGTGGAAATAATACCACAGGTTTATCTGGCTTTAACCTATCGAAGCGATTTCCTCCACCATCATCATGCTAGACCCCGGCAAGCGAAATCGCGAGAAGAAAGGCTACACTGTGCCCCTTGGCAAAAACTGACTATCATAGGCCACTGCAAAGGTCGAGTTCATCCAACTCCTTCCTGTGCTTTAATTTTTCGACTCTTTCGTCATCTCCCTCGATCGTCTTTACATACCTGGTACCTTCACATCCATTACTTGTCACAACAGGTGAGATAACCATCTCCGTATAGCTTTGGGAGTCGGTGGGGAATCAAACTCGACGCCGCCGAAAGATTAACTACAACGCGACGCAGGACCGCAGTGCGGCTCCATCCAACGAGTATCTCATCCAAGCAACTCCACTGCTCGACGCTGAGATCCGCAGCAGAGCGCGGTGAGAACGCAACCTCTTCAATATTGTTCACCCGGGGTATGCTCTCGAGGGTGCGAATCATCCAGGGGCCGCAACGCGTGCGGTTCCACAAGTAGAACATCTTCAAGTCGAGGAACGTAAGACTCGATAGGTTCTTGAGGTCCAAATATGCGAGCCATGGTTCGTCTGGGCCAACGAGGGCCATATTAGTCTACACATTAAGTGGATAGATATAGAACGGCTTACTGTCCGCCATTATTATGGAAACGGACTTCAGGGTGCTAGAAGCGACGTCGAGGATCTGCTGGAAGTGCTGGACATGCTCCTCAGCCGGAATCCAGGCTTCGAAACGGCGGAGGCGTGCAAGGGAGAGAGAAGACGTCACGAGGGGGCCGTGGAGTGCTTCCATGAGCGCCTTGCCTTCGATGACTTGGAATACGGACAGCTCTTCCAAGTATCCCTGACGTGCTGGCGTTGCACTTAGGAAGGTTGCTGGAAACGAGGATGCAGCATCATCCCAGAAAAGTGGAAGTGAACGGTATAGTTTGAGGCTTGTCAACTGGGGGAGGCAGCAAAGATACTCGAAGGGAATGGCGATGTCCCTGAGACAAAGATGCTTCATTTCTGGGGAACGCATGATCCGGTGAAGCTGCGTTAAGAAGTCCTCGCCTAAAGACTTCCAAGACATAGTAGTCGTGGAGCGTGCGCTGACGTCGCTGTGCAGTTCAAGACTTCGAACGCATTGCAACATGTAGAGAATGTGCGTGAGGCATGCTGCATCTGTCGTGTCATTGAGTCGCAGCGTTAAGGACTCGATATGTGCGGCAAGTCGAGGGTTGGAGATGAGGAGGTCGCATAGTCTGCGATTTCTGATCCCGCTTCTGTTGTCGAGACAGATGGTTATCGATTGAAAGAAATATTTCTGACACGAGTCTCGAAATGAGGAGGAGACGAGACTACAGGTCAAAAGAGTTTCGCGATCCCCTGTAAGCTCGCTGAGGATGGTGTTGATAAGTTCTTGCGGAATGCCCCGCGAATTGGACCCCATTCTATGGTAGACGGATGGAGGAGAAAAGGAGGTTACCAGGTAAATAAGCAGTGTACCCTGGAGCGCAAAGTTGTTTTGATGTGGTAAGAATTGTTGGACAAGGGATCACTCGGTTCAGGGCAAACTCGGGCCGGCGTGATAAACATAATTCATTTGTGCGCGGACCAAGCTTGAGATTGTTTCCTACCATCTACCGCTTTTTGGAGGTAAGAATGTACACCACTCAGCAAGCTGGTTTAGATAAGGACTTATATTACCTCATGACAGGCACGACGAAAGCCAAAGTCACCCTCCCTCAGGAACTTAGTGGCAGCATCATCGAAAATCTTGGGAGAACAGATTTGTGAGCCTAGTTTCCCCTGCCTTTCGTGGTGTAGTGTAAAAAGATCCTCTACTCGACTATTTTTTGATGGTTCGCTCGAAGCCTAGAACACTCGTCTAAATGAGATTCTCGCCGGCTGGCAATCCTCGGCTTGGCCACTCTGTCGGTACAGTCAAAACATCCCAAGCCCTGAAGGTCAGCTCGCCCTCGTGGTACGGGATCAAGAAGCCACTGGAGCTTTTCCCATGCGTATCAGCCTCTCAGTACAAAATCATCTTGTGGATGCGTTGCAAAACGACGTTTCCGACACTGAGCGGAAGATGGAACGAACGCTGCTTTCAGAGGAATTGAAACATGTCTGCAGGAACCGTTTCGTCTTCCAACCTTGGAGACCGTTCATTTTTTTAAAAACAGCGGAATTTCCAACTAGAACTTCGATCCCACTTCACAGGTCTTGAGAATTTGTTGTTTCCCAGTATGACCTGCACATTATCCAATCCAGTATCTACGTCAGGACAGTCCGTCCCCGAGATGCCGATATACCTCGAAACTTCCAATGCCGTTCGAGCGGTTATCAATGCCAGTACTTCCCCATCCGCCTTGCGGTTGGTTCTCACGTTTCTCTCGGGAATCTAAATCAATCATGCGCCATTGAAAGAATCCAATTGCATTATATGTCCCCCCATCGTCGTATCGCCATGCAGCCTACCGAAGCCTGGCGACAAATCCATGCTTCTCTGGCAAGGCTATATCATGTTAGCGTCCCCCGTCGCCTCGAAATTTATTCACCGGAGAACACAAACGACCTACTTGTCCGCATATTTATAGAAAGGATGCCAGCGCTGATCGAAGAGGGCTCTCTTTTCATGCACCACCGCCGGCAAACTTATTTCCCAAAGCCATCGGAGCATCAACATCCAGGCAACGGCAAGCATCCAACTGCGTAATGGCCCAGCAGTTGGTTTGGGCATTGCGCTTAGTGAGCGAAAATGATCATGAACAATATAGTCAGCAATCTCTTTCCACTCTCATTTGTACCAATATTCCTGAGCCACTTATACAGAAGCACAGCTGTACTCGAGTAAAGCTAAATTACTCTTTCCGAGGGGCGACCCGCATCACAGTACTTTAAACCTCGCCATATATCCGACTGTACCTTATCGAAACAGTTTCCTCCCCCCCCCATCATGCTAGACCCCGGCAAGCGAAACTGAGGGAAGAAAGGCTACACTGTGCCCCTTGGCGAAAACTAACTGACCCTCATAGCCCACTGCAAAGGTCAAGTTCATCCAACTCCTTCCTGTGCTTTAATTTTTCGACTCTTTCGTCATATCCCTCGATCGTCTTTACGTACCCGGTACCCCCATATCCATTACCTATCACAACAGGTGAGATAACCATCTCTGTATAGTTTTGGGAGTCGGTGGGGAATCAAACTCGACGCCGCCAAAAGATTAACCACAACGCGACGCAAGACAGCCGTACTGCTCCAGCCGACGAGTATGTCATCCAAGCGACTCCACTGCTCGACGCTGAGATCCGCAGCAGAGCACGGTGAAAACGCAACCTCTTCAATATTGTTCACCCGTGGTATGCTCTCGAAGGCGCGGATCATCCAAGGACCGCAATGTGTGCGGTTCCACATGAAGAACATTTTCAGGTGGAGGAAAGAGAGCCTCGGGAGGTTCTTGAGGTCCAAATTTGTATGCCATGGTTCGGTTGGAGGTTTGGCTGGGCCGACGGAAATCGTATCAGTCTACGCATGAAATGTATAGACATAGGACAGCTTACTGCCCGCCATTGTTATGGAAACGGACTCCAGGGTGCTGGAAGCGACGTCGAGGATCTGCTGGAAGTGCTGGACATGCTCCTCAGCCGGAATCCAGGCTTCGAAACGGCGGAGGCGTGCAAGGGAGAGAGAAGACGTCACGCGGGGGCCGTGGAGTGTTTCCATGAGCGCCTTGCCTTCGATGACTTGGAATACGGACAGCTCTTCCAAATATCCCTGACGTGCTGGCGTTGCACCTAGGAAGGTTGCTGGAAACGAGGATGCAGCATCATCCCAGAAAAGTGGGAGTAAACGGTATAGTTTGAGGCTTGTCAACTGGGGGAGGCAGCGCAGATACTCAAAGGGAACAGCGACGTCCCCAAGACAAAGATGCTTCATTTCTGGGGAACGCATGATCCGCCGAAGCTGCGTTAGGAAATCTTCGCCTAAAGCCTTCCAAGACATAGCAGTCATGGTTCGTGCGCTAACATTGCTGTCCAGTTCAAGGCTTCGAACGCGTTGCAGGACGCGAAGAATGTGTGCCAGCCACGTTGTATCTGCCATAGTATTGAGTTTCAGTGTTAAGGACTCGATATGTGCGGCAACTCGAGGATTGGAGATGAGGAGCTCGCATAGTCCGCGATTTCTGATTTCGCTTCTATTGTCGAGACAGATGGTTATCGATTGGAAGAGGTATTCCTGACAAGGGTCTCGAAATGAGGGTGAGACGAGACTACAGATACAAAGAGTGTCGTGATCCTTTGCGAGCTCGCTGAGGATGGTGTTGATAATTTCCTGTGGAATGTACCGCGAATTTGACTCCATTTCCGCGCCAAGGGATGAGCAGGAGAAAAGGAAGGGAGCAATTAAAACACAAGATAGCGAACGACTGCGGCGCAGTTTCTCTTTGGCAGACCACCACGGGGTCCATCGTCTGCATTCCCAGTGATTTATAGTCCGATCCGATCCGTTGAAAGACCAGGGTAGACGGCCGGCAAGAAAAGAAACACCTGGTTGCGTGACAAAAACTGCTCCTATAGCCCACCGCGAGGGTCGAACTCGCAGCCTTCAGATACGATTGGCCACGCAGTGATCTAAGAGTCTGACGCTCTATCCGATTGAGCTAGGCGGGCCACGATTAATTCATTGACATCACTTAGGAACTCTGCACACATGATATCGAAACCTGAACAGGTAGCGTCCAAAACGGGCGTAACATGGGGCATGAATCTCCGAGCCAAAGCACTTCTGGGGGAAGGGATATCCAGCGGTATGCGGCGTTGACAAGTACAAGGAATGAGCATGGGGCAGGTCCGCGCTTTCGATAGACCCCTTGTGCTCCGTGTCCGAGACCATCACGCCTCGAGTTTGACCTGTCCTCGGCCCCATTCTGAACGTCTTCTATGGAGCCATCAAGTGTGGAAGACATGACAATCGTTGATAACTCCACCGCATTTCGTTTCGGTGGTGAATTACAGCAGCATCATATAGTAAGGAATGAGGCTGTGATATACCTCCGTTTCAAGGAAGCTATTCAGCGTGGAGTGGTAACAGAGGTACATGATGGAATATCAACCCATCCCCGGAGACGCGTCAGAGAGGGACCATTTAAATATGAACATGAATGTTAACCAAGCTGAAGGCAAGGAAATGGTTTTTTGTGATACAGTATCGATGCTTTCCCGGATGGGACCCGAGCTGCAGGCCATAAGAGCCGTGCGAAGTCCTGCGCATTCGATGACAATGGCGGCTACGAGTTCTTGCGGAAGAGCAACTGTTGCCAGTTTCACGATCAATAAGGTGATGGGGAAAGGCAGCGTGAACTCCGCTAAAAAGTTTAGTACAGCCACAACCTCCATTCGTCGGCCACAGGGTCGCCATGTGTATACAGGCTGCGGCCCTTGCCCCTTTACATCCATTTGCAGTCCACCCGCAGTTCTACTTTAGCTATCGCCGACGTGTTACACGTCGCTCTTGGTTGCGTATAAACCTAATTCGAAGCCTCGTCAAGTAACATCCAACGCCCTCATTATCCCAGGCTAAACATCTCCATCATCACCAACTTACAACCATGAACATTCTCGTTATTGGTGGCTCTCGAAACATAGGATACTATGCCTCTCTCCGATTCCTTGGTAAAGTTTTGCTTTTTGAATGAGACTCATTAGTTGCTAACTGACCCGTCACCAGAGGCAGGACATACCGTGACATTCGCCCTCCGCAATCTCTCCGTATTCGATAGCGACTCGCAAGTCCAACCATATCTCAAGTCAGGAAAAGCCCACCTCGTGAAAGCCGATGCCCTCGTGCAAGACGACGTCCAACGCGCCTGGACGGCAGCCGCCGCCAACTCTGAAACCGGTGTCGTTGACATCCTGCTTTTCACAGTCGGTGCGTGCGCGTTTTTTTCTGCTTCCTCCCTACTCCTCTTGGGTCGTATGTCTGATTCTCTCGTACAGGCGGCACGCCAAAATTCCACCTCACCAAGGGCTTCGTCATCTCACCTCCAAACCTCGTGACTCAATCCCTCCTCAACACCCTCTCAACTCTCCCGCCCCGCCGACCGAGAATCATCACGGTCTCCTCCACCGGGCTTACACGCACCTCACACGCCGCCCTCCCAACCCCACTCAAGCCACTCTATGGCTACCTCCTCGCGTCTCCACACCGCGACAAAGTCGGAGCGGAGCGCGTCATCTCTTATCTCGCTGGATGGCCATGGAATACTCAGGATGATGGAGAGCCTGTCGCCGAGGTCCTCGATATAGAGGGTCGGTGGCGCGAGATGCCTGGTATGCCTCGGGAGGGATCGCTGAAGGAGGATGTGCTCGTAATTCGTCCGGCGCTGCTCACGGACGGCGAATGTCTTGCGGAGAAGGTGAAGCTGGGAGCGGATAAGAAGAAGTCATACAGAGTCAGTGAGGAGGAGCTGGGTGGCTGGACCGTTTCAAGGAAGGATGTCGCCCATTTTGTGGCAGATGCAGCATTAAATCGGTGGGAGGAGTATAAGGGGAAGAGAGTGAGCATTGCATACTAGACTTGGTAACTAATTGCCTGCCGCTCGACCTGTTCGTGCGCGTTGTACTTTTATGACTCAGGACTATCTTGGCTTTGCACGCGGCCCTTCAAGGTTCGAATGATGATGGTATCGGCTGCATAGGGTAGTGCGGCTAATTGCTTGCGGGACGCGATCAAACCATTGACGTAACGCACACCTGGAGGTCAGCATGCGTGTCTAACCCCGATGCAAAAGTCGCCAGACCCGCCACAGTCCCTGAACCTCATCAAGATCTCCGAACGCTCTTCGAGTCATTCAACCGGCAAGGCTTTACGCAATCGCACTTGTTGCGTATGGTCATACTCTGGGCGGTTCGTTCAGCGCGATAGGGTATGAGCGGACCCTGAAGATGCGACAGCAAATAAAGTACCCACGGGCGATGATGTCGGCAACTACGAAGAATCAGACACATACGAAGAATCAGACACATAGTGGTAAGTCTGCAGAGCTCCATAGAAAGAGTATGCCCTTTATACGCACGTTGGCGTTACTTCTTATGAGGAACTTGAGTCAATGCACAATTCTGTCCCACATAAGACAGACTTTAAACAAAGCTCCGCAAGGATACATTTCGATGAGCGCCGACAAAATCTGGTCCCGTTAGGCTGAGGGCTCACACAGCTGTGATTGACCGCTCGCTTTTAGCTGGCTACTTGTAGGGGATTTTGAACTCAATATGAGTCTCCTGTTCGCATCATAGTGGGTGCTGAACAACCCTGACAGATAGGGCGATTGACTTGGGCCTCCTCCACTGAACCGTGTTGGCAACCCAACCGTGACCCTCGGACACTAATCACTAGACGACAGTGTGACAGATTCCGTGCTCAGACTTCTGATATTTACGAGCTCTTGCAATCAATTCCGAGTCTAGGCACAGTACTCAAGGGCAAAGTAGGAGTCAGCGTAAAATCATGGGCTACAGTGACTCACTTGTCACTCGGTTTGCGAGCTAAGCGCAGCCCGATCGCAGCCCGAATTTGCTCTTCCCGTACAGCGAAATGCCTACTCCTATCCGCAGAAAATCTCGCGGCATGACCACCCTCCGGAGCGTACGAGACGGATCTTCTGGTTCCAGTTAGGGAGAACCAAAAGCGCCCCGTGCCTGAGCTTCCCCATGCATCATACCGCTTAATACATTGAAGGTGTATTGCAAGATGTAGGTAGAATCCACATCAGAAAGGCGAAAGAGAGAACAAACACAGCATGACACAAGAGCCGCGTTCCGGTTCACCATACTTCCTTAATGAGGTCCGAAGCCCTCTCAGCAAAAACGTACGTCGCGGCCTGCGTGTGGGCTGCCGGAACGACTGGCTGCAGGAAGAACCCAGGTTATTATTCCAAGTCACACGGTAGTTCAGCCGGAGACCTACCAGCACCGACGCGTCGACAACACGAAGGCCAACCACGCCTTTGACTCGCAAATCAGGATCAACTACCCCATGCTTCGCGCCTCTGGGAGACATCGAGGCCGTGCCGACCGGGTGGAAGAAGCTGCTGGCATTCTCGCGAATGAATTCGTCGAGCTCGGCGTCAGTGGTCGCGTTGTTCGTCGAAGCGATGATATAGTCTGCCCAGATTGGAGCGGCAGCAAACCGACGCGCAGCGCGAATGCCTTCGCGCATGATGGAGATGTCCGGCTCCGATGAGAGGAAATTGGGATCGATGAGCGGCGCCGCGAAGGGGTCACTTGAGTTGATGGTGACTGATCCACCTGCAACAGGGTTAGCGTACGATGTAGAATGGGAAGCGAAGCAACTCACGAGAGACAGGAGTGAGGACCGCCGTGCTGACAACGAAAAAGCTCATATTTCCAATGCTAGTTGGAAGTGGGACGTGGCTGAGCCCGTTCTGAAAGCGATGACGGCGATCGTCAGCTGTCTATCCAGGCCATGACGAGATGATGAAGACCAACCGAGATCACGAACTCAACATGCGCCGTGTGGGGGCCTGCTGAAGGATCAGGAACCCGATTGAAAATCCCTGCACTCTTCGGCACACGGATCCATCCAGCGTGGTTGAACGTTCCGTCTACCAAGGGTCCCGTCTTTGACTGCATCCACTGTTGCAAGTCCTGTGCAGCTAACGTCGTGTTCCTGTTGATCGTCTCAAACGTAGTCGCCGAATTTACGAGCCACTGATTCACGACGAATGGGTGGTCGGAAAGATTCTTGCCAACAGAAGGCAGGTTAACGATAGTCTTTATCCCTGCGCGAGACAGCTCCGCAGAGTCACCAATCCCCGAGTTCATCAAGATATGGGGACTCCCGATGCTCCCAGCCGAAAGAACGATTTCCTTGCGCGCTGTTACTCTTCGCCTTGGCCCTGCGAGCTGGTTAGGGTCGAACATAACCAGTAACAGCCAGGAACATACCGCCGACACCTTCGGTGAACTCAACTACTTTGAACTCAGGTTTGCCGTGGGTGGACCCAGTGTGGATGAGTCGTGCGACTTGAGCGTGCAGAAGAACGTGTAGATTACGCCGATTGATGAACTGAGGTCCCAAGTAAGATGTCGCCGAGCTGCTCCTCACCCCTTTCCTAATCGTTGACTGTGTCCATCCTTCGCAACACATGAGTTTGGTTCCGAAAGCCGAAACGAAGAACATACCTATGCCAAGGTGGTTGCCCGAATTGGTGTCGATATTGAAGGGAAACTCGGAAGATAGTTGGCGAGTCGTTTGTATGACCATCTGATCAATGGGCTGCGGGAAGCCAGGGAGGCTGACGGAGTTGATGCCAGAAAATCCATGGACAGCAGGATTGAACTGTCCTGCTGTGTTATGATTATCTGCTGGTGGCGTGAACTGTTCGTTCTAGACAGCGAGAGCTTCAAAAATCTTGTGCACGGCAGATTGTAATGAATCGTCACCTTCCTAAAGTATGGCTGAAGTCGATCCCAAGACCACCCTGAATCGCCACTCAACCTTGCGTAGCGGTCGTAATCGTCGGAAGTCCCGCGGGTGTAGGCCATGAAGTCTGATTGCGAACATTTAAGATCTTGGGCTCGAACGAGCAGCACATGTTTACAAACGTACTAACAGAGCTGCTCCCTCCTAGAATATGTCCCCGTGGATATGCAAGCGATCGCCCATTCAGGTTTGCTTGAGCTGTCGTGGTGAAATTCCAGTCGAAGGGTGTATTGGGCGTCACCCGTGGGCAGAAGAACGGGACCATCGAATTCAGGACGTTTGCGTTTCTAGAGACGCTCAGACAAGGTTTATTCGATGTCATATTTGACGTACGATACGCCTGCCTCGAGCACCAAGACCGTATGATGAGAATTTTCCGTGAGGCGATTGGCGACAACGTTGCCGGCGGTACCACCTACATCTCCTGCGTCAGCCAACTACTTGTAAATAAAGGGCAATGCTTACCGCCGATGATCACGAAGTCGAACTCAAGGCTAGGGAGGTCTCTTACATGTTCAACGATCCCAGCAACAGTCAGAGAAACACGCAGAAAAAGGAGGCCCAAACAGGGAAGAACTTTCATTAGGGTGGTTTCTTCCAAGTACGCATGAAGAGGAGCGCTTTATGAAGGAAACGGCAGGTCCAGCATCACGGGAACGCTATACTTGGCAACTGGAGTCGATGTGTGGGGAACATGAGTACAACTGTGGAAATTGCTCGCACGAGATGGACAGGAAGCCACACCACGCGTTATTTCAAGTCTAGGTTAGTCAACCGAACGTATTCTACAATCACCTCGCAAGGTGTTTTGAGTAATATGGATAATCTGATGAACCGCATGTCGGGACGCTGGGCACTCCAGAAAGGCACTTGCAGAAACTTGCCACCAGATCCCGTATAGTTCAAGAGTCTGGCTCAACGTGAGGTTCTTTCTAGCTAAAATAAAACTTCACGACGCACCATTGCTGGTCCTAACAGTAATCCCATCACTGGCGAAGTTTCGATACTGTGGGTTGCACCGTTCAAGGCGGTGCTAACTCACGACTTGATCAGCAGTTGTCAGGATGGCGTTGAGCTTTGTCAGACTAAATCCTAAACGCTCTACCTGGCAACGCGAGGCAAAGGAAGGCAATAGATATTGCACATTGCGGCTTGGTAGACGTTGGGAATCAGGTTTGCTGACCGAGCTCCGAAGGCACGACCAAGCACGACAACACAACACGAACGCGTGCATCACATGATTCGGAGTCATGAGGAACTCAAAGCAGACCGCCTGCTTTCCAGAGTTCTCTTACGCGCTCCCGCCTCTTAAATTACACGACGCTACAATCTAAGCGGAACTACGGATCGGACGTAAAAATGTTTGTCAAAATGGTCTCCCAGCCTACTGAAGCTACCCCTCCAATCGTTCTGCTGTCGGTCATCTGCCAAAAGTAAATGGATTGTAGTAGGTGGATTGTTCTTGATCATTCAAGCTCTCAAGCCTACAAGATCATCAAAAGCAGTATCCATGGAACCGACGCGCTGAAAACGGCGTGAAGAGGCGGATCCGGTCACAGATTCGGCTGTCTTTTGAATCAGATAACTTAATGCCCCGCGGACGGTTCACCGCTTTCCCATGCTCTGTTCTGAACCTGCTAGGTGCAGTACGAAAGCAGGAACGACCATCGGAGAATTTAAATCGTTCGTAGTGGGAGCGTCATATGTAGGCACTTGGTGCATTTTCGGTACCCCGAGGTTATCACGACCATTCCCATTAGCGTTTTCAGCGATTTCGGCCTGTATCGTGTCGTGCTCTTTGCTCCGATCACTTGCTTCTACAGCGGCGGTGGCAACAGAGGCATCCCCGATCCCAGCGCGAGTGCCCCAGCCGGTCTGATGTTCCCGCAAAATCATGAGTAAGTAAGCACATAGGTGATAGGAAAGAACGTGTCATAAACGTACCTCGTGGAGTGTAAACAAGGCATATAATTTCATGATGGCGAAGTAATAGCCAAACAAGATGTACGCCGGAACATGGATGATATCTTGAGGACTTTTCCAAAGATGAGGCATAAGTTTGATCGTGCGCGTTGCTGATAACCAGACTACGTATGACAAAACGACATTCCTTTGTAAGGCGCATCAGCAGGGCATCGACAACGCGGGGCTGAGGAGGAAACACACCACCATGGAAGGTGGTACCCTCCTTGATCAACGGGGATGGTGCTCTTGTAGAGCAGGTAGGCCACGAAACACGGGCCAACAAGGAGCGTGAGGGGGTTATACAGCTTGTCGACCTTTGATCCGTACAAAATCGGTATGACATCCAGATGGATACTGTGGACGTGAAGAGACTGCGCTCACCATCGTATACGCTACGTATGGATGACTCATCCAGATGTGCCTCTCCATGAACAGACTCCTCAAGTCAGAACGCCAAGTATTGCGCGTCCACCTCAGCACTTGTTTTAAAAACCGCCAGTTTGGCTTCATCGTACTCAGTAACTCCGCCTCCTTGCATACTTGAACATACGTGCTCCACCCGTGACTGACCAGCCATCGCGTCAAGAACTTGTCGTCGCCCGAGTTGAGCTGATACTTTCCCAGCCAATAATCGTGCGTGAAGCTGTGGAGGAATTCAGGGTCCTTGAGAATGATAGTACGGTACGCGGCCGTGCGACCAGAGAGGCAGGGAACACCGCCGTCGATGTGTGTGGAGGAGGCGATCTCGATATTGCGAATGGAGAGGCGGAAGGCGGCGAGGACTTCCCAGACCGTCATACGTGCGCCGACGGGCTGCACACGCTGACCTGTACCGACGCCCCCGATCTTCTGGTCCTCAAAGCACGCGAGCATGGATGGTAGCATCGTCGCGGGCCAGATGACATCATCGTCTGCAAAGACTATGATGTCCGTCACTGTGTTTTTAATCCCATGGCTCATCTGGAGCCGCTTGTTCGCGAAGGGGACGGTGAGCACACGAATAAGCTTCGAGTCGATGGCGTTCGCGAGTTCTTGAAGGGGCCCCAGCATCCGTTCCTCGGTAATGATGAGGATTTCTTTGGGGTTGCCAACGAGCCAACTATGAGCAGCCTCCTTTAATTCCTCGCCGGCATCTATGGTGGGTACAATTATCGTGACATCCTCAGAGGCCACGTATGTAGGTTTTTCTGGCAGGGGAATGGGACGATATGCGAAAGCCGCGGCAATTCGTATCACATACCACGAGTAACGAAAAAAGCTGCGGGCAGAGTTCGTCCCAGTGAGTTCAGGTTGCACGATGCCCTGAGCGTCGGTGTCATCTCACCCAATTACGCCCAACGGGACGACTAGTAGAACGGTCAGAAATTAACGCTGAGTGGCTACGGATACGTACAGATGGGGAAGTCATCAGACGTGAGGTGTAGCATGTGGGCGGGTTATGTTGGTGGTGAAGTAATACGAGGTCGAGGCAGTCTCGCTCTATAGTTGCAGCGAGTGCGGTGGCGTCTGAGAAAAGAAGGACATGGAGGAACGCAAATTGATAACACTTGTAAGAATGCGAGCGATCAGTGGGGGCAGCGCGCGCTTGTCTACTCAACGTCAACCAAACCATCGATGTGTACTGCGGACTGCGGACTACATGAAGGGAGCGACAAAACCGGGCTCTCTGGTCTGTGAAACTCGGGGTACAGCATCAACCGCCCTCGACGTACAATGGCATCACACAACATGAACAAATGAAGATTTTCAGAATGCGCACAACACTTTGACTCTGAATTGGTTGTCAAATATTCGAGTTTAGCGTTGCATGCTCAGTCTAGACCCAGGACTTATCTACTTGTTCAAACAACGAACAGGGTTGGGAGCTTTGAAATCACAAAACGGGATCTGGAAACCCCTTCCGCACTGTCCTTTTTGTCTCCTTCATGGCCACGTTAGATCCGTAATAACAAGGCATACGCCGTTTTTAGATAGATGCGGAGATAGCAAATGTACATAGGATAGATGCGTCGAAACAATTGACAGTCTCATCCAATGACCGTATTCCAAGAATATGAAGCAGATGACAGCACGGTCATCTACTCATCATACTGCGCAGCACGTCAGATACTAAGCATATGAAAGTATGGGGGTACACATACCACGAGATGGAGAGATCCGGGATAGATGCTGACCGTCCCATCACGCGCCAGGTAGTATTGCGACTCGCTGCCCCTGATGTCCTCTGAGAAGCCTGTGAGTCTCCCTGCAGCACCAGGAGCGCGTCGAAGATTCTTCAGCTTGAAAACGACCCTGACGATCTCCGCGATAGTCTGCTGCGCATAGGTAGTACCTGGGCAGTTGTGGAAACCGGTACCATTGAGATTGTACACGGACGCTGGCCGACGAGGATCTACTGTGTGAGGGTTCGGGAACTCAGCCGGCTATGGGACATGCGAAAGTGAGAGCGGTAAACAACGTGGACACAAAGCAACGAACGTTGAGATGGGCGTTCCGGAAGTTACTCCAAATCCATTCCCCAGCTTTGACCTGGAGCGGGGGAAGGCCGGGTCCCTGAGGAATCTCAGCATCGACCTCGGCTTTTCGATAAAGGCCAGAAAACTGGGGCCTCAGTCCTACATTATTCACATTCAAACGATCAGCAGACGTTCACATGCAGAACAGTAACTTACGCATTCCCTCCCTGACATATCCGCAGAGCAACTCGTTGCTCTGGGCATCGCTTTTTTGCACAAGTTGCAGAATATGTTCGCGTTCCTTTTCTTGCTCGTCCTCCAAATAGAAGTTGATTACCTGGACCGCAGCTTGACTTAGAGTCAGATGGGAGCAAAACCGTTGCATATCGGGAACATGAACGGACCATGGGCGTGGTTGACACAAGCTCCAACTCCTGTCCCGATAATATTTCCAAGGATTTCACCTA
The DNA here is from genome assembly GCA_025854295.1 of Lyophyllum decastes. Classification (NCBI taxonomy): domain Eukaryota; kingdom Fungi; phylum Basidiomycota; class Agaricomycetes; order Agaricales; family Lyophyllaceae; genus Lyophyllum; species Lyophyllum decastes. Next base: position 1,963,707 of record CP107712.1, on the reverse strand, counting down.
ATGGCTGCCCGGAGGCAGCCATGCGGCTGAGGAAAGGATAACTAGGCTTATCCTTAACCGGCCATAGATATGTACTGGCTCTTGCTGCCAAAGAACCAAGGACATTCTATGGAGGGCAAATTAGATTGACCACAATGGGCTAACAGGACGACTCACAGGAGCGCTGGACGGCGAAACTGCCATCAACGACTTGGCGGCGAGAGCGCCCACAATTGCGCCGGCGTGCGCGGCGGAGGTATGGATGGCGAAACTGTCTTCCGGCATATCAAACAGCAGGAAGGTTACACTGTACCGGTTGCTTAATATCACGAAACAAGCGCAGAACAAAAGACACCTTACGTGTACTGCACAGAAACAATGAGAATCCAGTCTTTCTGTTTTGAACGAAGTGAAAACTCACGAGCGAAGTCACCATGGCAAAGAACTCTCGTTCGGTGAATATGCCGGAGGGATTCTCCTTGGTTTTCAGATTAATCCCAAGCTACGCGTACCGTTATTCAGCCGCAGGGTGTGCGTGTATTAGGCTCCTAGACGTACGTATAGTTCCGCGGAAACATGAGCAGAAACGCTGTTGATGACCTGTGTGATGTCGACGAACGTTCCGCCGACACCGTCATACCTGAGAATGGTTAGTCAGCGCAACACAGGTGTCCAAGCCAAAAATACGCACTTCCAAGATTTTTCCTTCAAATACTTCGCCGTAGCAGTCTGATACCATGAATTGTAGTGGCTCAAGGAATCTTTGTCAGGGAAAAGGGCGTGCATGGTCTAAAGTCACAGTCAGAAGCCGTGACCAGGTCTCATTAAAAAATAACAAACCATGGCCCTCTGTGCGTCATGTCTACGTAGCGATGAGCAGTGTTACAACTGCAGACGAACGGGCTCGACTCACAAAGGAACGTCGTCACTGTTCACAGCCGACCCGTACTTAAACTTTTCGTAGATGACTTTGAATCGGTTCGGATCATTAAAGATGTGCTTGATCCCGGTGAACGTGTTCAGAATCTTCGGCTCCGGGACGGCGACTGGGCGATCAAAGTTATACTTTGCGTCCACCTTTTGCGCGGTCAAGCTCGTTTTCATCTTCGGCGGGGTGAAGAACGGGAAACAAGAGTAACAGGAGTTCTGCGGGGACGACGTAGAGTGTCAATACACGGCGGCCTTGATAGCCTTGGGTACATACGTATGGGTAGTGCCGCGGTAGATGACGAACCAGGAGCTTGGGAACTGGTAATGATAATTAGAGTCCGTGAGCCACTGCACTGGAACACTCAAGTATGATCACAAACTTTGGCCGCCCAAACCTCCGTTCTCCATATCACGCTGACAATCATGGAATCCCCAGGCAGTCAGATTTGCCGCTGATGTACCACGTCAATCGCTTCTCGTCGTATTCAGAGTGCGAGAGATGGTACGTACGGGTGAAGTCACTGGTGTAGAACCTATCGCCGCGGACGAGAGCGATGGCATCTCCCAAAACGCCACGCGTGGTCTAGTAGATAAGGTTAAATCGCATTGGATAAGTCAAAAAGAACGAACCACTTACGGTGTAGCCGCAGGCGAAGCGGAATCCGTCACTAAGGGGCATAGTAGATTCTGCTTGAAGCCCGACCTAAACCATCGAAACAAAGTAAGGTGAATGGTACACGACGTTTTAGACGTATGGAAGATCCTTACGTATAACTCAAGATTGTCGACGTGATGATAGAGTTGACGAGCGGCGCCCTGTAGATGAAACGTTCGTCAAACGCTACATAAAGCTTCCAAAGCCCCCTACGTACAGCAATGGCTGGGTCCGGATTCCACTCCTCGAAAGTCTCGAACGCTGCTCACCAAATCAACATCACGACATATCCTACCAGCGAGAGGACTTACGTCTCAAGCCGAGGAACTGTCTGAACTCATTCATCGTACACAGCCCCCACTGTCTCGCCTGCCGGATCCCCACAATCTCAGCGATGCGCAACACGGCAGGTGTGCCCTGTCCTCTGAAAGCGCCGGCAGGACTTTCGGTCGCATCTTGCAGGACCCTAGCGAGATCGTCGTCGGAGAACTTGCCGTCCGGGCCACGGGTAAGGCTGATGCATAATATCGTTTGAGACGCGTTGGCGTAAAAGTAGAGCATGGGGGGGTACTCACCCTGCAAACACACGCTGGGAAGGAGAAGCGGAGACATCGGAGAATAATTTCGCGACGTTGCCAACATCTGCCACGGTGATCTGCGGGGTATTGGTCAAGGGGGGGGTTGTTATTATAAGATGCGTGAAACGACCACTCGTACCTCGTCGGAAGGCTTCCCGCCAAACGCATTGCTAAACACGTTTTCGGTCCACTTCTGATCTTGTTCCGAAAGAGTCGCGTGCCACTGGCAGGGCGGGAGATAAGGGCGAACGACGAAGGTAGATAAAGAGAGATCCTTACTCGGTAAATGATGTTGAATTCAACGCTGCAATGATTCCCTTGTCCGCGTGGGACATCCTGAGCCTTGGTATGGATGACCTACAAGGCAACACGGTGAGCGAATGCTCCGTAGGTGGGACATATCCGACGTACGTCGAAAGCTTTCATGTTCCAAGTAGAGCCTTCGGAAGAGCCTAAGAAGCTGGCGACGTAATCACCCATGATGGTGCTCATGAAATGACCACAGCTGGGGCGATCATGAGTACCACCACACACATGGAAATAATATCCGTCACGAACTTGACCAGTTTCGCAGTCTGAAAGATCTCTTCATCCTGCAGGGCGCGCACAGCTGCATCACTTGGCGGCGGGTCAGACCACTTTTTGAACTCGTTGATCTGCAGAAGTCTGCGAGCGATAAACTGGTAAATGTTCAGGTTAGCACACGACACCACAGGTTTGGAAATATCTTCACATTGTGGTTACGGCTGAACAGAACGAGAAGCGCGCTGGTAGCGGGGGGTGAGAACAGAAGGCGTTCCTCTGAGAATGTGTCGGGGAATAATAAGCCACGACCGGCGGCTTTATCGCGGACCTTGTCTTGGGCCGCTTGATCTGTGATCAAACCTTGTAAAATGATGAATAGAGACGAAAATACCGAGGCACGTACTGTCGCCGTAGAGGGGGCTGAGATCCAGATAGGAGCTTGCTAGATTGATGGACATATCTTTGGGATCGGTGCGGAAAAGCGAATGGGTCACGATGGTAGCAAACGCGAAGATCAGGCTCGACATTCCACCCTCGTGTGACTTGGGCTAAGGAGAAAGATCAGGCGATTGCAATCGCGCATGTCGAAACGAAGGTCGCTCACCTCTCGCCTCTTCAGGATCGTGTCGAATATAAGACCGGGGTCAGGAAGAGAATGGCGTGGCAAGCCCGCCTTACCCTGAACGCTCCTTGAATAGGGCGTCCCGGCGCGACCTATGTCCGGATTGTGTAGGCAATTGCCACGTCCGTCAGCTTCCCTAAATACGGATGCAGCTCCTAGATACGACGCGGGAGGATGTGGGACCGTATCGTATAATGATCCGACGATTGAGTTGTTCATTTTCTTCGCAAGGTCGGTTTCGGGATCCAGTCGAGCAACCAGCCTCAAGCCCGCCGTGAACTGTGGTGTTCGAGAACGTCAGCGCTCAACACCGCATCAGAAAAGAGAGATCCTCACCGCTCCCTTACGGTCATCTACGGCCTCTGGGTGTACTACGCTGTCTGTAAAAGCAGCCTAACAGTAACTTAGGTCTAAGGGAAGCGCAAGAACGAACGAGACGAACGAGCACTGTAGGGTCGGCCTTGATACCTCCGGCCCGCTTGAACGCTTCTACCTAACATGTTTCTCAATATAAGAGTGTAACGGAAGGAATGGCTGTGGTACTTACTCTCTTGACGAGATTCGTCACCGCAGAGTGCCCCTCACGTTTGTCAGCTGGGTCAGTGGATATTTCGTAGTCATAGAAGCCGTCTGGAGCAGACGGCAATGGGCGAGACGAGAGATGAGCGGCATCGAACGCCGTGGAGACTACCTGAGTGGCAGAGATGTTCGCCATTGAGAGTGGCTAAGAGTAACTGATGATCTCACTCAGGTGACAAGACTTTAAATGCCATCTTCGAGTCGGAAGTTCGAAGCCCCGTTAAAACGGCGCCTGTGAATAAGAAGCATCAGGGTCTGTACGTGGTTGACGTTTTGAACTGAAGGAAGGTCCGTAAGGGTGGTATTGCGGTCGATTAATGATAATTGATATGTTGACGGTCATTGTCGGTCCAATATGTTCGATCACCTGACCGCAGGGTCCACAAACCTGGACCTTGGAGGCGGCGCTCTGCGGCCCAATTCTCGCAAACAGACTTCTTATGCCGTCCCAGCGGGAGATTAATCACCCTCTAGAGACACATTCATGTGAGGTGGAGCGAGCTGTACGCGTGCTATGAAACCATTCCTCGGTCCTAACGCGGTGTTTACAAGATCCACTGGTTCTTGCTATGTCGTCTACAGGTTCACCAAGTAGGTTGGCTTTAGTTGCTGCCCTGCCACGTATCCTTATCCATACTTCCCGATGTGCCCGCCTATCAAAATGTAAACGTCAGATGCGCTTGGGACGGCTTCGGGAACGTTACATCGCCGCACCGTCAACGATACATTGTTCTGCGAAATGCCCGAGCTAATATACCAAATGCCTGGCTCCACACAGCTCCGCCCAGAACGCGCCGCATCGGGTTAGCTGAGCCGAGCCGAGCCGGCCATCAAATTTCTGATTCCGGCTTCAGCCAGCCGACCCTGGTCAGCGGCTTGTCCAAAGTAGCTCACAGCATGAGCAACTGCGAGCGGAGCATTTGAAAATACCTTGCCCGAGGTCTTCGCTACACTATTGGAGAGTCCTATGAGTGCGAATAAGGTCCTTATCTCCGGAACGAAATCGCGATGAACTGTGGGTGCCGAAATATGCTGCAATGGATGAAGGAAGCTCGAGCCGCGCAAATCGGGGTCAGGCAGGCGGCGCTCGATGATCTTGTCAGTTTGAACCAACAGCAGAAGCATACTGTAGTCCCGATGGTGCTTTTCCACCCCTTAATGAGAACCTCATACCCAACCTTAACCTCAACGGGATTCTCCGCCACCAAAATCATCGCCACCAGCTCCTTTCTCTGACGATTGTTTCGAAATCTACACTTCAACCTGATGACGCATCCTTTTCGCGCCATTGTACGCAACTCAACCCTTGACTGAACCAGGAAATTGTAGCTGACTACTTTTCACTATCCAGGACTATCCGCTGCGTTATTGTAGCCGCCGACAGCAGTTTAAATCGGACAGAAGCACATTCTAGCTGTTCATCGCCCCTGATCCGCCTCGTTTCTTCTGGTAAGCCACCGGCCCAATGCACTTCGAACGCTTATCTTGACGTATCTGATTGCCAGCTCTTAGAGGTGGATGAATCAACCCATGGCTTCGCAAGCGTGATTTCCGCACCACAAACCTTCGGCCGAGCTTCCTGTCGAGGTTTCATTCTCGCTTGAAGAAGTTAAATACGGACGAGGAACCTGGGCGCCAGTCTTGCCTCCCCCCCCCTTCCCCGGCCATGTCCTTGCAAAATGACGGGCCTGCTACGAACGCCAGCGGAAAGGAGACCAATGGTACATCCAATGGCATGGATGGTCATCTACCCGAGAAACTGACTGGTTGCGTCCCGCCCGAGCATCTTTACAGGACCCTAGTTCTCTGTTTTGATGGCACCGGAGACCAGTACGTCTTACTTTACTTATCCCTGTCCTTGATCTCACCCCAAGTTAGGTTCGACGCCGACGTAAGTCCTCAAACAAAACCCCGCTGTGATTTCACTTACCCAACGCGATGCCAGAACTCCAATATTGTCGAACTTTTTTCGATGCTCAAGAAGGACGATCGTGAACAGCAGTTGTGCTATTATCAGGTCGGTTTTCCCTTGTCTGGTGTCCAAGCTAAAAACTACCCCCCTCACGTTTTCCGTAGGCTGGAATTGGTACCTACACGAACCCGGAGATCGCGACACCGATGATGGCGAAGATCTCCAAGGTATTTCTGTGTGTTATATTCGAACACTTACTCAAATCTGATAACACGCCAGACACTCGACGAAGCCATTGCTTGGAACCTTGACGCGCATGTCATGGGTGACTGTTCTGCAATAAAAGAATGAACGATCATCTCACCAATTTCCATCTCCCTAGACGGCTACGAATTTTTGATGCAGAACTGTACGTCGGTCGTTACATTACCCAGATACAATCTCGAACATTATATCTGCAGACAAGGCCGGGGATCGTATTTGCATCTTCGGTTTCTCTCGCGGTGCTTACACCGCCCGAGCGCTTGCTGGTATGATTCACAAGGTACGTATCGACCTAATAATTACTCACAAGTACCACACTTATAATCGTCGTCGGTTCTAGGTAGGGTTGCTGCCGGCGTGCAACCACCAACAAATCCCATTCGCCTACAAAATGTACACCAGCGTGGAAGAGCTCGGCTGGAAACAATCAAACGCCTTCAAAAAAGCCTTCTCCGTCGACGTCAAAATCGAGTTCATCGGAGTCTGGTAAGCAACCTTCCCCCCCCCCCCCCCCCCCCCCCATGCTTCCAGTTCGTATCTCCGCCAAGGAATCAAATCAAACGAGTCATTAGGGATACCGTCAACTCCGTCGGCCTCATCCCCCGGCGTCTGCCGTTTACCACCTCCAACACCATCGTGCGCACGTTCCGCCATGCCGTCGCTCTCGACGAGCGTCGCAGCAAGTTCAAAGCAAATCATTGGAACCGGCCGACGGAAAAGGAGGCGGCGTTGGGGATTCCGGGTCAGAAGCCAAAGGACTCTCGTCCCAAGCCGGTCAAGAAGCACACTTTGAGGGCGATGGAGCGACAGTTTTCCGAACATGATGATATTCCGACTGACATAGAAGAGGTGTGTCGTCGGCTTCTTGTATGTCTCATTCACATGGGCTAACCAATGGGACTCTAGGTCTGGTTCGCCGGATGTCATTGTGGTATGTTCACACTAACCCTGCCTCCGTCTTCAAGTGCTTAATGACCTACGTTTGTTGCAGACGTCGGAGGCGGCTCCGTGGCGAACGGCACCCCTCACACCCTCGCTCGCATCCCACTGCGCTGGATGATCCGCGAATGCTTCAAAACCAAGACCGGGATCCTCTTCACGGCCGACGGCCTACGCAGCCTCGGCCTCGACCCCGCCTCGCTCTATCCCACTGTCCAACCCCGCCCGCTTGCTCTCCCCGTAGGCCAGTCCCTCATCCAGCCCATCCCCAAGAACCCCTCACACCCCCGCCCCCCCAACGGGTACGAATCCATTCCGAGTGGTAGTAGCAGTAGTATTTCGCCTAAGCCCCAAACTGAGGAAGAGCACGAGCTGCTGGACGCGCTGGCGCCGATCTACGACCAGCTCTTGCTGGTGTGGTGGTTCTGGTGGATCCTCGAGATCCTCCCGCAGAGGCAGCGGTACCAGCTGGCGGATAAGACGTGGGAGAAGCGGTTTAGGTGGAACTTGGGGGAGGGGAGGTATATCCCGAGGCAGAAGAAGGGCGTGGTGAAGGTTCATCGGAGCGTCAAGATGCGGATGGAGGCGCAGTACGCGGGTGGAATGAGGTATGAACCCAAGGCGTCGTTCACGAGGGCGGAGGAGCTGGGGAATCTGGTTTGGGTGGATTGATTTGCTGTTCTCGGGCTTCGAACAATTGTTTCTTTTTTTTTCTGCTAGCATCGCACCTCATTCAAGTGGTAGTACCCCAGTGTTCAGTCTTCCTGCAAGCTCTTTATGATCGTTAAAGTAATCGTCTCAGTAGTTAACATAGCAGTTGAATCATGTCTTAATATCGTGCAGAATGTTCGATCCCACCTAGCCCCAGTTCACCGTACCCAGCATTTTGTTGTACACAAATAGTAATGAGTAGTACCACATTCCATTGAGACGACACTATCGCTTGCAGGTGAAGACCGACAGCTGATAAAGTGAAAGGCAATGCCACCGTGACACCATTCACCAGCATCACGTTTCGGGAAACAACATGTGCACGAGAATCCGAAAACGAACTCGTCTAAAGCAAAGATTGGCTGATTGGAAGAACGTCATGGTTAGTTAAGCCTTGTCTGTCGTCTTCATTCAGAACTCATAGAGGCTAAGATTACGCGTCCTCCTCCAATGTTAGATTCGAGCACCTCGTGTTTGTTTGTACCTGGCGCCACGCTGTACTGACCCGAACTGGACCCAACAAACCTGTCCCTTCTTCGCAAATTCTGTCGATAGCAGGAACGCTTGCATAGTGACCCCCGCAAAAGAAAAAGTCGAAGGTAGCCTACTACTAGCACGACGCCGAAAACGAGCGTCAGAAAACGCAGAACAGAAGACGGGTTCAAGCTAGACTCAAAGTAGGGTGCAGTCGAATGAACGTGTTCCTTGACGAGACCCCTGGCGCAGATTGACAGGTTGAACGTTTAATTAATAGGTTCTGGATGTCTACCGGTTGATCGTCTCATCATAAGTACTTAGCTCTGGGTCCTTGTCGGAATTGATCCTGAAATCCGTGATAGTGGAACCGTAACAGGGGATGTTTCAAAATAGCATCGGCCATGTCGTAAGGGGTTCCTATCGAGAGCGGAGGTCGTCGAGGATAATTACCAAAGACCACCCTAGGGATCGGCGGTACGCTTCGATCTGGACCTGGCACGCTTTTCGTACAATTCGGTAGGAACAGCCTTCTGGAAGCGATGATCAAAGGTGAGTCTAAGGGTTACTTTGCTGATGCTGCATGTTTAGAACGCGAATACATAGATAGCCGCGACCTGATACATCCAGGGAAAGAAGTCCTGCTTCAGCGCCCCTGCGATAGGGCCCACAGGCCCCGTAAACACAGCCCCCACGGGTTTTGTACTGGTACGAGGGCAGACCCACCGCAACGGCTCTATGGCATTGAATGAGTGGAATCCGTAACGTCTTTTTTACTCGTATTGGTGTCGAGGTTCCTGACCCGCAGATTCTAATAAGCCAGGGTCTGGGTTGGCGCGTGATTGATTTTGAGGAGCCCCAGTGCCAAGTTGCTGAACATACCGATCGGCGTATTCGAGATTCTTTTCCCGCGAGGTCAGGTCAGTCGCTTCGAACCACTGGTCCATGTGTAGCAGGAGACATCGAATGCATGTGTGGGCCACTAGCGGAATGGTGATTGGGCGGGAAGACCCTTACAAAGGTCCAGGGACCATTATCGCCGGAGTCAAACCGAGTCCCGATCGCGACGTGTGAGAAATTCCTCAACGACAAGCACTGCTATTGTACCCCATCGCCCATCGCTCCTCGCACAGGACGGTGGCAAGGACACAGGCTCCTTTCTTTTGGTCCGTATGTTTCAACAAACGAAGAAGATATCCATCTCTTACCCTTTCTCCCTCTTAGTTTTTCTGGTCTAAACGTTGGTTTGTGCCGTAACTTGACGAACTTCACCGAACCACCGGACAATGTACGATGACATGCCGCCAGCTCTCGAGATGGGTGGTGGCGGATTCATACCTCCACCGCCGGGCGCAGTGCAAGGCGGGCAGCCATACAACCCCTTCCCAGGTGCCGCTCAATCCAGGTAAATGACCCGATCGATCACATCCACGCCCACACAGCTGCGCTCACACCCCCCGCCAGTTCTGGGTGGCCTACTGCCCCCACAACAACGACACCATGGCCAGCCAACTCCGCGCAGGCCCCTCCCTGGATGTCCGGTCATCAAGGCTTCCAGTCGCCGCCGGGAACGTCGCAGTCGTGGGCGTACGGCCAGCAGCAACACTACCCCTCCTTCACCCCGCATTCAGGGTGGACTGCGCCCACGCCAGCCGGTTCATGGGGCGATGCCACACCAGCCGGATCGTGGGGTCCCGCAACACCCGCCAGCGCCCACCACGCGTACGCCCACAATTCACCCTGGGTCAACCACCAGCAACCCAACCTAGCCGCCCAAGACTCGACGTTCGGACAGCCCATCACCGCAAGCCCATGGTTCAACGGGGGCGGGGTTGCGCTTGGAGGAGGAGGGAGTCCAGGATTTGGTGGTGGTGGTGGTGGTGGTGGTGGTGGTGACAGCCACGGCGGAGCGTTGGTCAGGAGGAGCAGTCGGCACAAGCACAGCCACCCCACCCCGAACGAGTACCCGTCTTTTGGCCTCCAACGTACCACGTCCCACGAGGTCCCCACGCTCGGCTTCGCCCTCCACCGCACGCTGTCGCAAGGGGGCATCAGCGGCACCCGCAGTCGCAAGAGCAGCGGGAACCTCCAGCCGTTTTCCCTGTACCAGCAGATGCAGGGTGAGGAGTACAGCACGCAGAACCTAGCCCGGCGTCCACGAGATTGGAGGCCGGACTACGATCCGCGGGCTGGACTGGCATCGTACATACCGAGGGTGCCGAGGCCTCGGTCGGATGTCATCGGTCAGTCCTTATATACGTTTTTTTTTTTCATGTTCTTTTTATATATATACGGGGCGGGCGTCATGGAACGTTCCCGACGTCATCGTTTTGACACCATCGCCCGGATCGTGCATTTTCTCCTCTTGTTTTCTTGACAGCACTGATCCCTTACAAATCATTCTGCACAGAATGGCACGACCCGATGAAGCGCCTCGCCCACGAATACCTCGCGTACAAGCCGCAGCAGCCGCCGATCTACTTCGACCTGCGGTACAACCCCACCGTCTCGCTCGAGTTCCCGCACCTCCGGCGCGCGTTCAACCAGCTCGACTTTGCGCAGCTGGCGACGCAGCCCGCGGCGCAGGGCATGCGGCTCTTCCACCCGCTGCTCCCGTGGTACGTCGACATCGTGCAGAGCCACGAGAACGGCGTCACGATCCACGACCTCGTGTGGCAGATGTACGTGCAGCTCGACGTGCCGATCTTGGGCCGCCACTGGTACAACGAGGAGCTCGACGCGGCGACGCAGGATAAGATGAACAGGCACTTCCAGCTGCGCACGGTGGGGAACCCGGAGGATGCGGCGCGGGGGGTGAAGAGGGTCGACTTCTTGAGAGGGCGGGTGCTGTTCGAGGGCCTGGTTCGGTCACGGAATGGCCTCTGGGAGATGAAGACGAGAAAATTGGAGGATTAAAAAAAGTCTTTTTCTTGGGATCGTGTATCATTTAATATGTACGTGCAACTGATCTATGATCGAGTGTCCATTGCTAACGGCTCTTCACAGTTATATGTCTGTTGTACCCTTATGGTGTATTTCCCACTCGGTGACTATCGCGACTTGTATTTCTTGGGGACGTTTGTTACCGTATCACTCGCTATCACTATTGCTATGTACTCTCAATATATCCGCAGCAGACCGTTGGACTCTCATCGGCAGTTACCCTTCAGACGGGGGCTGTGCTTGAGGTGTGACGATGTTGGCACGTGTCCCAACTTCCCACTAGCTAGAATTTCCAGTAGAATACCAACCCTGTCGTTGACAAACCTACTTTCTTTAATGACCGAATAAGCTTTCCTAGGACCATTTCGACCGGATGACTATATATTCTTAACCCGGTGAAACCGGGGTGCCGCCATATCAATCACTCTCTTCGGCTTAGTACACGGTCAGCTCGCATTAATATTCTGAAATGAGTTGTAGTCCCCATGTACGTGAGTCCCGGAGCAATGGGATTTAAGGACAGCGCACCACTGGGCACAGATGCTAGAGGTTTCGGGTGGTAGCGTTCGGCTGGCCTCCTAGGGGATATGTCCTGCTAGGCTCACTCTGCTATCCCGTTTGAATTCGGAATTCGTGCTCAAGGTGATCGAGGGTGACACATATGTAGCTCAGTCAGATCCTTCCGAACAGACATAAAATTTTTAAGAGGGCCTGTGCTCATAATATGTTTGAAGTTGGATCCTAGATACCAGGACAATCGAAGAGGAATTGAAGTCACAGGAAGCATATGTGCGAAGGACTGATGGTGTGCGAAGGACTGATAATCACTGTACCCCGATACAGATATCATTCCTGCCGATTTTCGCGTCGGGGCTCGAACATAGATGACACGTCGTCTTCCTCTTCTTTCGCAGCATGACCAAGTCGAGGTGCAAGATCACTTTCCGGGAGAGAATCACGCGTACCAAAATGAACCCCTGGATGAACCCGACCGTCATCAACACCCAGTCCCTCCTCGCTCAAGTCCCTCACACTCCCAGCACCACCCCCACTTTCAGACACCCGTTCATCCGTCGACAACGCGCTGCGCACCAAAGGTCGACGTGGCATTCCCCAGTGTACGCGCGCCGTATGTGGGCCAGCGTAGATCAGCGTCTTCCCCATCCGCGTCGGCTGCCGCCTTTGGTCAACAACACTCTGCAGGGGATCGTAAACGTCAATGCGCTCGAGGCCTTCGGGGACAGATCCAAAGCGCTCGACGAGGCCAGCCCCGTGTTCTTGTTCACCGGAATCACGGTCCCCGTCGTCGTCGTCGTCTGTGGGTGAAGAACACATATCCAGGAGGTATATTGCGTGTGAAGGCGACATGGGGTACTCCAATGAGTGTTCCTCGCAAAGAACGGCTTGGGCACCCCGGGGACGGAAAAAACGAGTGTTCCACCGTGCGATGGAGCGTGCGGTGAGGTCTTGAGGTCGTGAGCGCCCAATGACATGCCTGGGTTCGGCGGGACCTGGACCTGGACCGTTTTGGAGTCGTGGGTCGCGCCCGTCCCATGCCGATGATGCGTCCTTGAGTAAAGAAACACGGTTAAAAACGCGTTACAACGCAAGAAAAGGGTTGATGCGGCACGTACTGCGATGAACTGCTCCCAATCTTCGGGTAGAATGTCGCGCTGACTGAGCATCTCTGGGCGTTCGTTTGGGACGTGGGCCATAAATCTTAGATCCATGACTTTGACCGTCTTGAACGGTGTGGAAACGATCAAACCCCGATCTGGAGGAGGAGGAGGTCTGGAGAACGAGGGGGGTGCAGGGATTGCAGTGCCAACTTTCGATGGTACACCTCCAAGCGGGCGATGCGGAGGCCCGTTTTGTACAGGATGAAGGGGCTGCGAGTGGGAATATGGACGCGGTGTTGGAAGGGGGTAATTGCGCGGAGGTGGGGTGGAGGTATCCGAAGCAAGCGTGGAGCTCCGGTGTGGTATTACAAATGGCGCACTATACGTGCTGCCGGAGCTCTCGGCCCATTCGAGGACTCGTCTTCGGAAAGCCTTGTCCATTGCATCGCCATACCGGTGAAACGTGCTGACGATAAGGAAAAAGTAGATGATGCCCAGCATAAATACGGAAGTGATGACGATGCGGGGTGCCAGGGCAGCTAACGGCGATACTTCCCACACGGGGTCTTGCGTTGTGCCAGTCCGCCAGACGAAGGACATGACACACGCTAAGTAAAAAATGATAGACCTGTGTTTCTATAATTTCCCCGTAAGTTCACCCTGCGGCAGGGAATGGCCACACACCACGAAAGCCAGATTGAAGGCATAGCGAGAAGCACCCAGACGTTCCACCAGATAAGTGTTTTTGTTTTCTGCGCTTCCTAATTCCCAAGGGAATGAGGTTTACTTGATACATCTCCACGCGGAGCTTGATTGAAACAAACGAACCTCTGCCCATTCCGCAGCCTTGTGGGCCTTACGCATAGTATTAAATCTGAGAATGTAGAGACAGCCATACAATAAGCTCATTAGCCCACAGACTAAGGCCAGGAGAGCGGTATCCCGAGTGATGGGATCCGTCGTAGCCCCGTTGATTTGGAGGGTTGTCAGGATCGCCCTTGTTAACGATGGATCTATCAATTTAGATATCGAGTAGAAAGAAAGTGCACCGCCCACGATAATAATAAAGCGGAGACAATGTTAAGCGTCTTCCATTCTTTCATCAATGAATCGATAAAGTGCTCCCACGAAGTCTTGAGATTCAAGAAATGGGGAGAGACAATCGAAGGCTCGAAGTTCCAGTTCGCGTGGACCATACTGCTAGATTGGTCCTTCCACTGGTGCGCGGAGACTAGAGCCATCTTCTTTATATCGGGCATGCTTAGCTCGGCGTCTTCGAATACACGAGCAACACGCGAGAAGTAGAGCGACGGCAGAGTCAGTAGAAAATGTAGGTAGACTTGACGGGGTAATGTATCGAATAGGAAGGCGAGAACAAATTTTGACGTGGAGGGAACGAGTGGGTGGGCCATGATCGGATGATAGTAGGGCGGCGGTGGCATAGGCGTAGACGGCCGATAATGTATGCCGTGTGATGGTAATAACTCGTCGGCAGCATTTGGTTGAGTGAAGTTAACGAGACTTTGGACAACTGAGGGCAAGAAAGGGTCCACGGCCACGTAATTTCGCGCACCAGTCCATGGTAGATGGCCCTCTCTGTCAGTTCCTGTCAGGAATGAAGACGTTCCCGTTGAGGACGGCTGATATTGATAACGACTGGGCGCTGGAGTTGATCTGCCCCCGTGAACGCGTCCACCGGAGACGGCGGGACTTCCGCCACGTGGAAAATTCGGTTCTTGCGGCTCGGTAGGTGAGGGAGAGGTAGCCCCTCCAGCCGAGATATGGTTCTCCTGAACAAAGTGAGATCCATGGCCCGTCCGTGTGGGGGGATCAGGATTGGGCGCCTCTTCAGTGGCGATATCGGAGATGGCGTGCTCTTCCATTGGGTCGGGGTAGAACTCAGCATTAAGCGGAGGTTTATGGGGGACGAGCTCAGTTGACATGGCTGTTCCTCTTGGAGTCTGAAGACACAGGAACGACAAATGGAGTAACGAACGTCAAACGTCAATCAATCAGAGGGCTGATTGGATATCGCCAGCCTGAGGTCAATATGTTAGCATCCGAGTGAGTCCGAGTCGATGAGAAATTCTGGGCTTGAGGTCGCCCTCCCTGAAGCATCTTGTTACAGAAGTGCAGTTTTGTCGCGAGTCAATCTAAAATTCTGACGATTTCCTTCAGATTGTGCCGTCGAGATTCCGGGTAACTCCGTGTCAAATACCAGCAAATACCGCGTCGCGCTTTTTCAGTTTTCCAACGCATCTCACCGATCTCGACCCAGAGCGCGTTTTTCACCGCGGTTCGAACCGTTCGATCAGCTTACCGTTCGAGCTGATGCATATTTTGCACAGAAATTGAACCGTGTTCGCCGCAGATGCCCCACTTGGCTGGGGGTTTTGAGGTCGGAATCCACCCTCACGCCAGCTCAGGGTGATGTCTAAATCGTGCCCATAGGAGTAGCATGTAAACTTGGATTCTTGCACGTTTTCCCTCTTACAGTGGGTCATATCTGATATTATCTACCCCAACCGTGAAAGACGACTACAAGCTCGAGTGTCAGATTATCGATTATTTCGGCTCGACGGCATTATTGACCGGTATTGAACAGAAAGAAGCCGTTAAAACGCGATGGGAATAGGTTTCTTATTGCGATCCAGTACAAAGACCAGTCGATGATTGTACACGCTTCATGTGCCTCGTTGGCTGGTGCGCAAATGACGACAGTAAACAACGATCGTCGCTTCATTTCAACGCTAACGTAGGCAGATTTGTAGGCATCCTCAACTTCAGTCACATCACGGAACCGCCTGGGCATTTTCCTCTTCAACACGTGTACAAGCTGCATGTGTCCCGTGTATTCACTTCAGTCACGATTCCGTAGTCGACCTGCCGCTTCCGACCTCCCCTCCTCGAGCTCGTCCCTCTCATCTCCGTTTCTCGTGATAGCAGGGTAACTCTATGGTCGACTCAAACCGCGAACCTTCTTTCGGCCGAGGCGATGTCAGCCGGTCCATGACCAGAAACTCTCACTACAGCCACGCAAGCACGCGTTCGTGGGTCCTTTCTAATCAACAGAATCCTCCTCCCCCTCCCCCTCTTGATGTATCCGACTTTCCAATATCTTCGTCCCCCGTTCGAACCCCTCGTCCGCTACCCAACCCGCAATTACCACCACCACCACCACCACCACCACCACCACCACCACCGCAACCCCAAACCCCGATACGCCGCGCGTCCGATGCTGATCTCCTTGATGAAGACGAAGAACACATGAACATCGCGGCCAACGATCCAGGGATAGGTGGAACTTCCGGACCGGCGCCAACACCCCCAAGCTCGAGAGACGTAGGCCCAGGAAGCGGACGATCGTTCGTCGGCGGCTTCGTCAACGGTCTACGAAGACTCCCGAGGGTGGTTCTGAAGTACGGCACACTCGGAGACAAGCGGAAATTCTTCCGACAAGGGACACTCGGGAGCGGGGGGACGACGGGGACGAGCGCAACGGGCATGACCACCGGAAACACGTTGCCTTTGTATGCGTCTAACCCCCCTACCCCCCTTGCCGTTCCATCGACCACCCAGTATGTTCAGGCAACGGAAATGCCCGTACCGTTCCACGCAGACGAGCTTCCCCAGGTCGCACTGGGCCCCTCTCTCAGCCAGCTTCGACGCCATCCGAAATTCCGGATGACGCCTCCGTCGGAAGAGCTGGCCGACCAAGGGAATGTGGAAACTCCTCAGCCTAATTTCCCTCCCACCCCTCGCGAGTTCGTCGCAGACGGCGCAGTCGAGTCGCCTCGTAATGGAAACACCCTGACAGGTTATCACATTCCCGGACAGGAGGGGGACGTTCCTACCGGAGAGTTGCCTTTACCCCTACCCGCTGCCCCCCCAACGCCAAACAGACGATCAGACAGTCATCGTCGTCGTCGTCGTCGCCAACAACAATCCGCACCAGATGCCACACCACCCGCCAGGACCCCATCCCGGTCATTAATTCCCACCCACCCCGCAGCGTCCAACCACCGCAAGACGCCATTATCGCCGTCATCACCATCCTCGCCGTCGTCCTCGCCGTCATTGTCATTATCGCAATCCCCCCGAACATTCTCGACATCCCTAACCTCCGAATCCTCCTTCTCCTCCGAGCTCAACCCCGTCAAACGCTTCCTCCTCCACCTAACCCACCTCCCCTGGGTCGCGTCCGAGCGCGTCACCGTCGACTACCGCCCGCGCGGGCACGGCAGCGGAAAGCGGAAAGGGTGGGGCGTCGTCACGAGACCCGTGTCCTCCTGGTACAAAGGCACCCCCGGCGTCGTCCTTTTCGTGAAACCCCGGAACGGTAGGCTGGACTTACCGCGTGGCTCAACGAAACGGGCCAGCTCCGGCACGCCGCGACCTGGGGGGCATCCGTCGTCCTCTGATCATCGGAGGCATCGCCATCGCGGCCGTTATCGTCGCACCGCCGCCGAAGCCGACGACGACGACGACATCCACGAACACGGAAACGGAAACGGAAATCGTGCCCACCGTCACCGAAACGTACCTTCCCCGCGCGAGACATACCCTCAGGTGCACAGCTCCAGCGCCAGTCCCAGCCCCTTCGTCATCCCGGGCAGTACGTACCCCTACCCCTACCCCTACCCGTATCCATATCCATATCCATACCAGGCGCTTCCTCCCCCAGAATTATCATCATCATTCCAGAGTGGTCCTTATTCACAATCCCCACCACCACCACCACGCGGGGCGTCCCGGCCTAATAATCATAATAATAACAACAATCGCACCCCGATGTATCCGCACGGGTACGCCCCGTTCCAAGCACCACAGCTGCCCATGTACATTATCCACCCCCCAGCCCCGGCCCCAACCCCAACTTTCCCGACCCCGACACACGCGAACAGCCCGGCGGCCGGGTCTGGGCAGACACAGACGCAGGTGCTGACGCCGGTGTATGTGCCGACGCAGCTTGCGCTTGGAGCGTATGGTCAGGACCAGACGCCTGCTGCCGCAGGCGGTACACTTCCTCCTGACGAAGGGGCGGAGGGTACTACTGAGGGTTGAGTCGAGGGCTGCGGCGCCGCTTCATTTGGTTTCTTTGTCTCATTTTTCCATTACATCTCCAGAACTTGAAGTCACGCGGGTTGTGTTTCGCTCGCAAAAATGTTCATAACATATTGGTATCATCAGAAACATCACTAACAAAACTTAGAGATTAACACGGGTAAACCCCAGATGTCGAAAAAAAAATTTCAAAGCAAAGAAATTCACGAGGACGACGAGGACGAGGACGAGGGCGATGACACCTTTGTCGCCTGCACCGTGTGCGCCCACAACTTCTTCCTAGCCTCCTCGGATCCGAAATAGTTCTTCATCCCCAGATCCTCGGCGCGTGACCCGACGCGCCAGAATCCCTCTTTGCGGTTGAGCAGCCCGTGGAGCATGTACTCGCCGGTTTCTTGAAGCGACGTGGTGAGCGGGTACAGGAGCCCCAGGACGAGCGGTGACGAGGCCCTGATCCATCTCGAATCGGACGATGCCATAAGGGAGGTGCGCACGGCTCCGGGGTACGCGTGGATAAATGTGAGCGCTGGGTTTTTCGCGGCGAATTTCTGTTTTCACCACCGCCTTTTTCAGCCCCCGCTGGTCGACGTCAAAAGACATCATCAACGTACCTGCATCATCAAATCGTTATAGGTCGGGGCCTGGAACGCGATCTTCGGGGCCGAGAACGTCTTTTTGAGGCCCAAGTCGTCGAGATCAATCTCCGCGCCCTTGCCCGCCGCGAGCACCGACAGCACCTTCGAGTCCTCGCCCGCCTCCCTCGCCTTCTTCAGCGCGGGGAGCAGGCCGTCGATGAACTTCCACCGCGCGTAGTAATGCACAGCGAACTTCTTGTCGAGCCCCTCCTCCGTCTCGTCGCGCCCGCGCATGGTCATGTACCCGGGGCTCATGACGAGGAAGTTGATCTTGGGCATGCGGGCGAGGAGGTCTTTGGTCACGGACTCGACGTTCTTCATGAGCGTCACGTCGCATTGGACGAACTCGTGCGTGTAGGAGGGGGAGGAGTTGGAGTGGGCTTTGGTGTCGGTGGTGGTGGGTTTGGGGAACTGTGCGATGATGGCGTCCGCGGCGGCGCGGTTGCGGCCGATGATGACGATGTGGGCGTTCCCCTTGGTGTGGCGGGCGAATGCCTCGGCGAGGCCTTGCCCGATTCCGGATGTGCCGCCGACGAAGATGGCCACGGGCTTGTAGGCGGGGCTGAATGCGGCGTTCGCGGTGCGGACTGCGGAGAGTGTGGGCATTCCTATGTTAGAATAGAAGAAGTAGTAGTAGGCGATGAGGGCGACGACCAGAGAGCTGAGGAGTAGGCGGAAGCCAGGGAATTGCATACACGGGCGACCTCCGTCATGGTTTGGTTTTAAACGACTGTCCGTGCCGTGTCCACGCGTCAAAGGACCCTGGTATCTATATATATTTTCTGACATAAGCTTCTTAGCCGGCGGATGAGGCGTCCAACCGGCGTCTTAATAATCCCGAGCAAGCCTCCGACCCACACTTGGCCCAGGCGTCCGACCCACACCGCCCTACTTCTATCCACCATCGACCGAAATGAGGGAGATACGCATCTGCTTCGAGTTGCACTCTATGAAACCAATTCTTGGACTTGACTTGAGGGTTTTGGCATTTCAGACTAGAGATCCAACTCAAAGCTGCGTGATATAGCCGCGTCTGCTCCCCCTTATCACACCTCAGATACAGGTCACCAATGGCCCCGTCAATGCAAAAGTCTACATAAAAAATGAGTGTCGAGTCGTGACAGAAGAATCTACAATCAGCGAAATTTGGGGCAACTCTGTTCGATCATCGCGCTTCCTTTCCCAATCAAGATTGACCAAGACATTCAAAACGGTCAACACCATTGACGCCATTTACCCCGTGCATGATGCGATAAGACAAAAGAATCACGTGCAAAGCTTGCCTAGCAACTGGAAAGGCATGGAGAGAGCGTGGCGAGGCGTGGTGATGGTGCGACTGGGTCGTGTCCACAGCACCATAGATTGCCATAGATTAGACTAGATCTAGACAGCTGACACAGCCGAGTGGCAGTATCGTAGAGTTTCCGACCAGGCATGCGATGGGGATGCCGATGGTAGGTGCGGATACGGTGGAGGCGTACTTTCATGAAGAGAAAGTGGGGTGGGATTGGATGGAAGTTGGGGTGAGGTGGGAGCCATATTTTGTGACTCAGTATGAGATTGAGGCGAGGGGGTTGAGTTCACCAGCGAAAGGTGTCCCATGTCTCATAAAATAGCTCCCGGAAGGACGATTCTGCATAGACGTCAGCTGAGGGGGCAGGAATGTCCGATCGTTTTTCGTCACGGAGCCCGGCATAGGGAGAACTGTATAGCAGGGAAATATTCGTCGACCTTTGGGTGTCGGTAGAGTGGGTCGAAAACGGAGTGACTAAACCGAGACGATTCACAAATCAAAACAAACTTTCATGTTCGCCAAAAGAAGAGAGTCGAACTCACTGCCAAAGCGAAGTGGTCGCTGTTTATGATAGTGGTGCTGAAAGCTGTGCGACATACCGTGGGGAGGAAAGCAGAAGAATTGGAGCACTCGACCGCTCTTTCGCCGTGGCTTGTCCGTGCCAAGAGGTCGATGATCGCGGAAATACACAAGTTCCTTGTGAGGTGAGGCTTGGCTGACTGTAAGCAGTATGTTACGATGAATCGATCGCAATCCTGGGTGGTAAAGCATATCGATAAGCGGCAAGTTAAAAGGACGACTTGCCGCGGCAACGTTTCGGCAGGGCTAGCTTGTCCTTGTTAGGACTTCAAGGTATCGGCCATTGTGGGAGCAAGTCTATTCTTCCCATGCCAACCAACGGCAACAATACTTCTCAGCAATTGATGACCTGTCCTGCTGACCAGGCGTTCAAGGAAGGTTCACCGCCGCGAGGAAACCTGAAGGCCCCCATTTATGTATCCTTGTCCTCTGATCCAACAGCGGCAGCAAGGGCCTACATATGTACATGAACTCAAACGACTGCACTAAACGGGCTAGTTTAGTCGTTGCATCACGATCCTCGGACCCGTGCCAACGGATGGCATCGCGTAATTCAGGACACGGTGTTGTGACCGCGAGCGTGACGCTCACAGATCTGGACAATTACCAGTGCCCATTTCCAGGAGAGTCTCCTCCTCAGCTTTCCCCACAAGCCCCCTACTGTCGTTTCTCGTCTCCCGGCGATACCTCACGGAGTGTCTTATCTTTGGGAGACTTCAGCCGCTTCCGGCGTTGTGCGTCGAAGGACGATCACGGCATCATCCCAGACTCGTGTTTTCCGCGTTGCGCTGTGAGAAGCTGTTCAGAACAGCTGTCCGTTCTTTAAAATTCGCCGCTCCGTCACCTCATCTTATCTTTGACAAACCCTGACCCATTGTATACCGCAGGCGGCTCATGAGCGCCCAACATGCTCCAACCCCCCGTCTTCAGCCTTCCTGTAGAACTCCTGGAAGGAATCGCTGACATCGTCGATCTGGACACCCAACTCTCGCTCTGCCGGGTCTCAAAGCTTCTCCACTCTTTAACTATCACTTCTGTTTATCGCGTTATTTGCTTGGACACACCTTCGTCGCTTGTGGCGTGCTGTCGAACCCTGGCACGTAGTCGAGAAGCCGCCGCTGCAGTTAGACAATTTTCCGTAATCTATACGTGGGTGCCATCCGTCTCCTTTCTTGTCCTAGCCGCTGATCGGTGGACATAAGGCCTGCCGAGCCCCCCAGCAAGCATTATTTCGCCTCGTTCTACTCCACCGTCCGATCGGCCCTCGAGCGGTTGACCCACCTGCAAGAGCTCAAGCTCATGGTCCTCGATCCCAGCTACATCCACCTTCTCAACAACGCTTATTTCCACTCGCTCCGCCACTTCGAATGCTATCTTGCTCTCACCGACTCCCTGATTTTATTCCTAAATCGCCACCCGACCATAATTTATCTGCAAATCGCGCCCAACGAAGCTCTGAGCCCCTCATCCATAGGAAACGTCCTCCTCCCCCGCGTCGTCCTCCCAAAATTACAATATTTCGTCGGAAACAGCGAATGCGTCTCTGTCCTGGTTCCCGATGCCTCGCTCCGTGCAGCGTTTATATTCTGGGAGGCGGTTGACAACGGTGCACCACCGCAGGATGCCATCAGGTCCCTCGAGCACTCCAGTGGCGATACCATCAACTTGGTTAGTTGTCGAAGACGTGGTTGGAATTTAGACTTGATGGACACCATCTCGGTATGGCTGCCGAACATCTACGTTCTGATCATCACCAATATCCTGGTCGTTGATTCGCGCCCGAGCGAGGTGAGCGTCGTGAATGCTATAGGTTACCATGTTGGGTATGACCTTTCTTCCTTGCCAGACGTACCTAAACGCCATCACGAGGCTTCTACCTCGATTTTCGATGCTCTGCCACCTCCACCTCCACTGCGTCGATATAGAGAAATTGAGCGACATCCAAAACAACCTAGACGAGGATTTTGCTACCGTCGCAACATGGGGCGCCGCATGTCCATCATTAGCCGAGTGTATCCTCCCCCGTAAGTGTAAAAACCCCCGTTTTTTTTTTTTTCCATTGGCCAGGGTCTCTTAATCGTACCCCTAGACTCAAACGGAATGAAGTGGTTTCGGCGACACGATCTCTGGATCCCAGACCCCCACGATCCACACGGTCTCGAGTGGACATGGAACGTGCTCAAGTCGAACCGGTACCCGCACTGGGGCCGCCGTTTCACCGCCTTGACCAGCCGTTTGCGCAGAAAGGATGGTCACGTCCAGGTTGATAAAGCTCTGATGGCACTGCGGTCGTTGATCGTGGCGGTATTCTTGGATGAGGGTCGGGAGGAGAGAGGGGAGGACGGCGATGCGGATGCGAAGATAGAGATAGAAGACGTGCAGGACAACAGCTCCGCCTTTGCTATGCGAGCGCTTTCCACGTCCATCATGTGAGGCAATAGTGTGTCTCGATTTCCGCTGGCCGGGCCAAAAGATTAACCGACTATCGTTACCCTGCATTACTACTATACTCTACTGAACTAATGGGATGAAATGAATTACACCGCAAATGAATGAAACTGGAAATGAAATGCATGCAATCGAGATTCTAAATCTATATGCGCCGTTCCTCGCAACGCTGGTATGCGTGAGACAGCCAGCTGACAACAAAAAGAAAAAAGGGACCCCAACGAGAGCCATCACCTTCCGAATTGCAACTCAATTGACCCCAGCTTAAACTCCATACATGTTTTCATCGTCCTCATCGCCAAAATCTGTCTCCTCACCACTACCGTCCATGCTATCGTCATCTTTATCGCTACTGCCGCCCTCTTCAACTTCCACAGGCTCAAGGCCGAGTTTCCAGCGAACCATCCCAAACTCCAGATCGTTTGCACACTTCAGGAGTGATCTGTACTCCCAAGGACCCTTGAGGATTTTCTCGGACTCTCCCTCTTTAACCTGCACCATCGTGACGTCCGTGACCGCATCAAACGTATATCCAATCTCTCCCCCTTTGTCGAAGTAGAATTGCACGCCTGGCTGTTGCTGTTCGCGCGCGCGCCCTTCGATAGCTTCCAAAGACAACGGCAAGTCCGTCTCCACCAGGAAGCGCCCAATCGTGCGGAAAATCGACTGGAACCCGAGGTAGGAAATTTTTGCAAGACGGAGCTGTGAAGATTGTCGGGGGAGAATGATATGCTATTTAGGTTGCACAACGACAGAGGGTCGGGATGCGCCACTCCTTCTTCGAATTGCTGCGAGTTGAGTTCTGACTCCATCGTTTCTATCAATAGGGCAGCATGGACTTTTGGGGGGCGCGCAACGATCGAGGTCAGTACCAGCAGCGAAAGGAGACAAAAGGGGGTAGGGACAATACATTTAAGACGGAATCGCATGCGCTTCGACAACCAGCCCCCCGGCACATGCCCCGCACGTACACTTCCGCTCCGAGCCGAGCCGCAGGTGGCGGCAAATTTCCTTCATGCTCTGGGCGTCCCGCACACCTTTCATAGCACCGAGGTCTACGAGCGTCCGCACAGCGTCCATGTTCCGCTTGTGGGCAACAGCTTCGATAGGCAATTGTCCGGACGATAAGGGTCGGTGAATGGATGCATGGGTCGTAGGCTTTGTGGCACAGAATGATGCATCCGACGATGGGACCCTTTAGATTCTCAACGGCGAAGCGAAGTGGATAGTTTCTGATGATGCCGTCGATTGTGAGGTCGTCGATGTGGGCAGCCCCAGTAGCCGGGTCGCTGCTTGGCTCGCTCACATCAGGGGCGATGTAGGGTCTGTACAATGGGTGCAAAGCTTTGCTTGGGTGAGAAAGGTCTCCGAACGCCATGGTGGGTAGCATTAACGGAAGAAAGAGAAAATTTTGTGGACAGGCTTTTATGTGGTTTCATGTCTGAATTTGGGAAAGACGGTGAGGAAACGTCCGATTGCCTTTGCCTTACGTTCTGGCGTCAGATCGGCGACCACAGCCAAGGTAAACATTGCTCACATTAGCCCATATCCCCATCCTATCAGGAAATGGAATTCTTGGCGGAATCGCCGTACCCTCTGCTTTTTGTTGGCTCGAATCCTACAGCTGCCAGAAATTTAGAGACTCTGTCGTGATAATGCGATGGCCATAATCCCAGTCAATGGAATGTAGTCAAATAATCCCGGGTAAGAAGCGTACCATTGCCGACACAAAGTCTTCAACGCAAGATTGGACATCCTGGGCAACGAGTAACGTTTCATCGCCATTAACGTCTGCGTCTGCGAGTGTCCCACGTCAAAGTAGGAGACAAGAGTTGTGTGAGCCAAGCAGACTCAAAATCAGCAAACCGGCTCTGTGTGGCAGCGCGTCACGGGGTACATTCAGACGCCGCTACCGTCCGGGACCGCCGTCAAATCATCATCACCCGTGGACTAGTCCACGATTGCCCTGCTTTCTACACCGGTTATCAGATCCCTCCAGGGTTCGGAATACCGTTGCGATTACAATCATTTCACAAGTAGCAGTCGCGATTGTGATACATTTTTGAAGTGCTGAGACAAAGAGGTAAGGCTTTCGAAAGAAAGCTCAAGTTTCCTAGCACACCGTCCTCAGATAAAAAGTCCATTGTGGAGGGCGATTAGTCTAGCCAACGAATGAGTGTCAGCTGGAGTAACAACTTCCTCTCATGCGCTGTCGCGAAGAGACAATGTTCGTTCCCAATTGATTTCTCATGTTACACTTCTACAAATACACCAAAGTCCGAAACGCGGGACGCGTTCATATACTGCATGCGCGGAGCGCTAATGAGATTCATGGCCTGAACGTCTGAAAAGCCGGCACGCACTACATTTTGTTCCAGGCCAGTTACACTCCAACTACTTCGGTAGGTCCTCTGCCGCCACCCTGATGAGATTTTTACGACCCGGCGCGTTCTGCGTATACCGCGCATTGAACTTGAGCACATTTTTGAACTTGAGGAACGTTTCCACGTTAAGCGGCAGTGTCCTTTTCGCAACCAGCCATTTGACTCCTGGGGTGCATGGGGGCGTCGTCAGCGAGCCGATGTAGTAGAACAAGGGTGTTCTCCGGATAAACTGGTGAATGGGTTGGAGATTCAGCGGGCCAGTCTCCGTGACACTGCCAGGTTTGGATATCGCGTTCAGGCTCGCTGCGAGCACTGTCAACAGTTCCGTCGTGGATCCATCCGTGGTCAGCTCAAAGAGAACCCCAATCACGAGCGATGCATTATCTGGGAGTACGATCATTAGTTGAAAGCTGTCAACCGCCCTGAGGAGAATCGACATTTACTTGCCGCCTTGTACACAAAATGAACCTCAAGCGAGAAATATTCCAGCTCGATACGGTGCTCCGAGGGCGTATGAAAGTGGAACTGCTGGAGTACGTACTCCTCCCTCTCAAAAATAACAGTTCTTCTCGCTCCTCTGGGCGATACTTCAACCGTGGTCCCTAGATTCCCGAATTCGGCCCTCTCCACGCGGCCAAACCGGAAGATGGGTTTTGTCGGGGGCGACTTGATGGATTTGTCGAGATTGATGGGGGATTGTATCGAGGAGGTTGAGCACGCAACATTGCGTGGGTCAAGGCCAGTCCACCCAAGCGGGCCCGTGACCCCAGTAAAAGAGAAATTGTTCACTGGAACGGAAACGAGAAGCTGCTTGTCCATGTCCCTGGGTTTTAAGTTCAACAGTCCCGCATTGGCGATCTGTATCGTGTCGATGAAGCAGACACCAAGAAGCACTTGCAGAAGGATAAGTCCATAATGCATGACCAAGAACGCCCAGGAGGTTGAAGGCAAGGAAGGAAAGACCATTCATTTTCGGTGTTCATGTTTATATAGTGCACAGAATGAGAGACAGCAGTGTACGATTGACGAGATATGCCCCCTGGTTAACCCCTGGTGAGTGTAAAGTTGAATTCGCGGAAATGGTGTTGACGGTCTCGCTTGACCACTGGTCCAATCATCTTCAAATGATGGGATCAACACGCGAATCCGACTTCCGCGCCGATACGAATCCACTCTGTCTGTCATGTCGAATCCGGAGTGTTGGTGTCTCGCCGCCTGGAGATCTCCCCCCTGCCAAACGTCATGAGCTGAATGTTCCCCCCCTCTGCCTACCCAACAAATTCTGACGGATGCTGCAACCTTTGCGAGCTCCGTCTTGATTTTCAATCCTACCCGATGACTTACTTCACCAAAAAGAATGGGAAAGTCCAGTTACTTCCTCGTACCGCATGTTGCTTGGGAAATGATCTGGGGTCTGAACCTAAAGAACATTCGTGCGACACCCACAAGGTCTTAGAAACCCTATCTATCTCGCCCATATGAAACCGACGGCTACTACCTGACACGAAAGCTTCTATACGCCGTTAGAGTTTTTCCTACTTCCCCGCAAAGCCGAACCGTTATCCCGCACTCTCTCTAGTTCAGTGGTCCACACGCAGCTTCACAGCACATGACAAACGCCGTTTAACCCTATTTCGTTCGTAATCACGGGCTCCCTGGACCGCTGCGCGGCGGAAAACAAAATCCCCGTCGAAAGTGAACCAGCGAGCCCCCTCTCTCTAGGGACCCCGCTTGCTTGGCATGGCTCTAAATGCAACTATAGATTATGTTCTCAGATGAAGTCTCAGTGCAAAATTTCAGGACGCACATACACGTACGGGTCTCCGTAGAGACTGTTCTCTTCGAATCTCAACATTCCTCAGGGTTGAGCATTTCTTTGCAAGAGCGGCGATGCTATCCCTTGAGATACCTTTGAGGAAGTCCGAGATGTTTGATTTTCAAAGAACGAAGATCTTTTGAGCGGCGCGGGCGCAGGAGAATGACTGCTACCCAACAGTCAGCGAAACGATGTGTGGCAGAACGTAAATGCACTAACCTCCCATCCTCATCGAATACAATATTCCGGTTCGTGCACTTGACTGCGTGGGCCAGCAACGGCTCTCTCCATAGCGTTAGTCCAGCTCTCATATTCGTCGCAGAGTGGTCGACGCAATGAAACCTGTCAGCTCGTGCAGGACGAGTGGAACGATACCGTGCCCTAGGACTCGCGAAGATTGGGAGAAATGTCGTTCGGTAGGCGAAGCCCATGTATCACAGATGTCATGGCAGCGAATGCAGACGACGACCAGCACATGATCTGTCCACGTCCTATTTTCCCGCCCGTATATGTACGTACGAGACAAAACCGTCGAGGAGTTAGTATATATCAGATCCCGCAATCAGAGTGGGACCCATGTTCGCGCACAACGGAAGGAAATATTGCGAGCACCGCCCGTCGTCCAAAAATACGGACGTGAATAGAGATGATACTCAATCGCCTCGAAGAACGACGCTTGACCCTCCCATCCCCAACGGTTCAAGGTATTTTGAGACGGGTTGAAGTTGAGTAGTCAAAACTATGGGTCGCATTTTCGACCCCCCCCCACAGTAAGCCGGTAACCTCTGCAGCACCCGCATTCGCAATCTACTACTAAATTCGGGCCCTTATTCGCAATTGCAATGGGGTCCATACCATAGCCAGGGATAAAGAAAATGGACCGACGTTACAGTAGCGTCCTTCCCGAACGCAACTACACGTCCTTTCGACAAAGTCATTATCATTATCAACACCGCTTCCCTAGTACCAATACCAATACCACTTCCTCAATCCACACATGCAAGACTATATAATACATAGACAGGAGCAACAAAAAAAAGAAAGAAGAGAGTCCGTTGTAATTAGTATAAGAAGTAATACAGTGCGCTTATTCGCACTTATATATGCACGCGGGAGGGGGCGGGGGGTGGGGGGGCAGGGAGTCCTAAATCACAAACGAAAACCGATGAAGTATTGTATATAAAAAATTGTCACAGAAAAGAAAAAAAAATGGAGGCGAGTCGTGAACAATGAGGAGGAGTGAAAGGGGAAACTATAATATACATATATACCATATACTAGTATCATAACGCAAAAGAGAAGGAATCCCATATCAAATTTTACTGATCAGAAGTTATCATAGTGTGGTTTTTCGTATCATCCCATATCCCTCCCCCCCCCCCAATTGGCACCCGAATCCAACTCCCAACTCCCAACTCCACCATCGAACGGAACGAGACTCAAAAAAAAAAACGAAAAAAACACAACCCCCTCAAGCACTCCCATAAAGCACATCCATCCTCTCCTCCAACCCCCTCCCCAACCCCTCGCGTTCCCACTCCCCGCCCACATCGTCCGGTCCCAGGCCCCCCACCATACTGTCCCTATCCCTCTCCCTGTCCCTCTCTCTCTCCCTCTCCCTGTCCTTCTTTCCTCTCACCGACGCCGCCCCCGAATTCAAACCAGACGACACATCCCCGGGCCCAGGCGCATGTCCACCCGCACCGATAGGCGCAGGCGCAGGCATGGGCATGGGCGCAATCGCAAACCCTCGCAAACTCGTGCCCGCACTGCCCAACCCCGTAAACCCAAACGCAGACGCGGGGGAGGACGACGAGGCGGCACCGGCGGAGAAGGAGGAGGTGGCGGTAGCAGCGGCGGTAGACGCAGATACAGCGGGGAGGTGCGGCGGGGGCTCCGAGGCGGAGGCGGCGGTGGTGAGGGAGGAGAGGGGGAAGGTGGAGGTGGGGGAGGAGGCGAGGAGGTCGGCGTAGGAGAGGAAGGAGAGGCGTTTGGAGGCGGCGGTGAGGGTTGGTGGGGGGTTGGACGGGGAGTGTGGGGAGGCGGGGGGAGGCTGGGTGTGTGATTGAGGGTGTGGGTGTGGTGGAGAGGAGGCGGGGGAAGAGGAGGCGGGATGGGTCTGGGGGTGGGTTGGGAGAGAAGAGGGGTTGGAGGGGAGCGAGAAGGGGTTGGAGAGGGGGGATGGGGTTTGAGGGGTTTCTTCGTGTTGGGGTTGGGGAGGGGACGGTGTTGCGGCCGCTGCTGCTGCTGCGCTGGCAGGGATGGCGGTGGCATCTGCGCCGTCCTCGGCCTCGTCGGCGGAGTGTAATACGGAGCCCGCCTCGGACTCGTCGGCGACAGAGTAGTACGCCGAGGTCGGTGTCACAATCGCCGGTGGGGCCGGCGGGGAAGGGGAGACACTCGTCGTCTGGATTGACGGCGGCGACCGGGCCGCAGGGGGGGCCTGCTGCTGCTGGGTGTGCGTCTGCACCTGTTGTTGTTGTTGCTGCTGCTGCTGTTGCGGAATACTCAACAAAAGGCTATTCCTGCCCTGAGCCGCCAGGCTTCCAATCGTCGGACTCGGGCTGCGGCTCCTAAAGCTGCCAATGGGGCTGGCGAAGCCGCTGCTGCTGCCGGCGTGGTAGTAGGAAGAAGGCGGCGGGGCGGGCGCGACGATGGAGACGTCGTTGGTGTTCTGGATGGAGGCGAGGATGGCTGCGGCGGAGTCGAGGACGGAGGGCACGGAGTGTTCGATCTGTTCGGTGGTTTTGGAGCGGGGGATGCGGTGGGCGTTGGGGGGGTGGGTGTGGGTGGAGTGTGTTTGGGGGGAGGGAGGGGAGAGGGGCTCGATGTCGCGCTCGAAGATGGCGCTCGAGGAAGAGTGCACAGACGTCGGTGAAGAGGGGATGGACGTCGGTGAGCGGGCAGGGGAGTGTGTGCGTAGGTGCTGGGAGAGGCGCGGGGAGACGAGAGCGGGGTTGGATGTCATATGGCGAAGGTCGGTGGCTGCAGACATGGTGGTTGAGATCCACTATTTCCTGTCGTCAAACTCCGTCGTGATTCAACTCAAGCCAGACCCCGTGGCTGTGCCTGCCACGTGCGACACAGAACAACCCCCAGTCCGGGGGCCTTTGACAAACTTTCTGCCCTTTCCCCCCAGGTTTCTCCTTTGTTTCCGCGTTGCCCGCCCGCACGGTATCAACACACCGGCCTCCCTCCCCGCGCCCATATCGAAGCCAATCGTACACCTACAGGCGTGATAATCAAATCCCAGCCGGCCTGCCAGAATCCATGGATCATATATACCAATCGTAATCTTCGCGTCGAAAGAGAAGCCTTCAGCGCCTGGGGGTTCCGGATACGAGCCAGTGGGGGGGGGGAAGGCGCTAATCTGCCAGCGTGATCAGGAGACAAGACAAATAAAACCCTATGACGTCAAGACGAGGATACGGTACGACCCTTTCCATTCAGCTGTTCACTCACTTATGATAAGGATGATGACTTTGGCGCCGACGCCGGTGGGCCTGGAAGGGGTTCTCTTCTTTTCGGATCATGAAAGGTTTGTCTAGGCACGGAGCATCGGGACTATAACTACACCCATGGATATGTCAGTTGCGTGCCTGCCTTCAGAGCATCGAACACGTTGAGCGTCAATAGACACATAGCATCGCTCTGAAAAGCCACCAATCCTTCCCCGAGCCTTCCAACGCCCATCCAAGTATAACCCCTCCCCTGCCGTCTGGCATCATCACTATCACTATCATATCGGCCACGCACAGCCCCACTTCAACGCGACCTCTGGCAGCCTGAGTAACAACACACGCATACATACGGCTGCCGAAACCTGAGGTCCCTATGGCTCTTTTGGTGTGCAATTGCCTTACCCCTTCCCTCGCCTAGAATCATGAACCCGCTTGTCAGGCCGCCCTTTCTTTCGAGGGGCATCATCATCATCACCATCTACAGTCGGTCCGGAACGGAACGCCTCTTCTCGATCCTACATTGTTATTAAATAATAAGAGAAATCGAGAGTCCCTACGGCAAACGCAAAGAGTCGAGTAAGACGGGAATCCTGGCTTCGGTTTGGGGGGGGGCGAACGTGTATGTATGTAGCTCTGGCGATCGTCTTTCCCGTGGCCAAAAAAAAGAAAAGAAAAAAAACCAGCTTCGCGGCCGCAATGTGTGTGTGGGGGGGAGGGAGGGGAAGCTACGCCATTGATTATTGATATCCGTCATCCTCCCTGCGCTGCCCACTGTGCAGCAGCAATCCCGCTTATCAGCGACTCACAAAAGATGATCACGCCCGTATACCCCGCGCTGATGACCCTCACCCCAATCTCGAAGTAGTGGACATAAAACCCCAACATCGCGATCCACCGGAAGATCTTGTACGCCAGCCGGACGATGGGGATGAGGGTCTTGTATGCGATGAGGGTTAGGACGAGCCCGGCGAGGAGGTGCCGGCTGCGTTTATGGTAGTAGCTGAGGAGGAGGAGGAGGGCGACGATGTTGAATAGGTGCAGGGTGGAGATGCGGTCGAGTAGTGGGATGGTGGGGAGTGGGAGGTGCATTATCGTTGGAACTGTTCAGTTGGAGTCGGAGTTGGAGTCGGGTCGTTCGCTGAACAACAAGATAGTGTGTGTGTTTGGTGTAAAGAGTGGGGAAAAGGCACCATCTCAACCCCATGCCCAAAGTGCCATTTACCTTCCATGTTCGGTGTACGTCAGGCATCGGTGTCGAAAAAATGAGACGGGAAGGAAGATATTTGGGCATAATCATCATGATGGGGGTCAGACGATAACTGGCCTCGACAGGCTTACTGATTTGTTGATCACCTCTACAGCATTGACAATCTCACCTGACTTTTCAATCTGTCAGTCTGTGGGATGAGTAGGATATCCTGATCACCATTTTAATGGTGCCCAGCCAACAGGGCAGGGGCCTTTGTGCCCGGTGGTGCCAAGTGCAACCAAAGTTTCAATCCAGGTTCCCCCATGTTCTTATTAAACAGTTGCCGCCTGCAGGTCTGTGCCATGAATATGAATGATACTCCTAGCCATCAACATTTTCTTTTGAACGTTATGCTTTTTTATGGATTGAACGCCCCGCTTAGTATATGATTTCCAACCCCGCGTCTTCCCCCGAGTCGACGCTTTTTCGAATCCGTCATCGCGTTATTACCCCAGGCAAGATGAACACCCAAGCGCAGGGTGGGACGGACCTCTTTAGATTGGCGAACGCGTAATGCCAACAGTCGTCCTTTCCTCATGAAAATTCACACCCCCGCAATGTATGGGAGGAGGGGGGGGGGTAATCATGATCGTGATTATGATCATGGTATCCTTATCCCCCCTGCGTCGCCTGTGCCGAGGGAGCGTGCACGTGCATGCTCTCACAAGAGCCTCAACGAAAAGTAATCATAATCACGCCTCCAAAAACCTCATCATCATGATTGAATCCTGCACCAAATTTGGAAAGTTAACGGACGTGAAAGAACCCTCAAACATCGCGATCCCCGATCCCTTAAATGTCGGATTGGGTGGTGAGTGGAGAAGTGGTTGATTAGTGGGAGGGTTGGCATCGGGAGACGGTGGTCGTCCAGTCGCTGAATACAGGTGTTGTGTTGGGAGGGGGGCGGGTTGTGAAAAAGGGGAAAGGTGGCGGTAGTCCGGTGCCGAAAACGCCGTTCACCTTCTACGTTCGGCATGTGTTCGGCCGAGCATTTGTCGAAAGGATCACAACTTGTATTTGAGCGCTGGTCAGTGACTCGGGAGGCTGCCTAGGCCCTATCGCCTCCCAAACGGCAGAAATGCCATCAAGTTTCTCTCTCTCGTGCCTGGTCGGCCGGCGTCGCTCTTCCGAGTCCTGGGACCCACTTAGACTACGTATGACAAGGCCCAGATCCCCGCCTGGACTCCATTCAAACTCGGAACCAGCTAGGCGCCCCCTGACGAGAAACTGATAATTACGCAAAGGACAGAGGAGCTTAATCTGAATAATCAACCACGTTGTGCGGGTGCGAGTCCACCTAGGCCCGTTCAGCTTCACATTTACACCAGGTAAACTCACACGTTTAACGGCGGTACGACGACATGGCCTATCGGTTAGGAGGCATCGACCTCCTCGATTCGTTCCGAGTTTGGCCCCAGTACGGATCCAGGCCTTTGAATATTGGAATGGGCTGTATTTTACATATAGCCTGGTCCTCACAAATTCCGCATGACACCCCAACATATCCAGAAATACGTGCACAGCCGTACCCCCTCCATGGAACATAGTATGGACAATCAACACAGCACCAACTCACGAAACCAGTCGAGGCTCTCAGGAATGAGCTCGACGGTGCGATGTTGTTCGCACCCGAAGGTTCTCGGGACGGTTTCTCCCACTCAGTAAGCGGAGGTCTGTATTTCTCCTGGGATTCATGCTTACGGTCTTTCGAAACCTCTCAGAAATCCTCGATTACGGCATCGTCTTCTTCCCGAACGAGCATCACGGCAAGGGCTCAATCCCCCAACCCACTTCCCCCAGAGTAGAAGACGTTCGGGAGAAGACAGGGGGAGGTGGGAGCGAGAACGAGCCTATCATAGATGGAAGTTTTGAAGGAGGACAGAAGCGACATGTCATGTGGTACCGTGGTACGACGTGACAGAACTGGCACTCGATCAAATGATCCATGTCAGTCCCTGTCCCGATACACGATGAAGAAAAGTTAACCTAGGATGCCTATAAGAGCCCTTTGGTCCCTCACGTGTCGCATTCGCCCCCCAAGAGGATACAGGCGATGTCGAACCACTACCCCCTGCCCTCGTCGACCCTCGTCTGGCTAGCCAAGGAGTTCGCCTTCACCGTCTCGCTATCTTTTATGATCCTGACCACGGTTCTCTGGGTATTCTTCGATCACTGTGGTTCCGCACCCACCATATCACACACACGATTGTTCGGTCTCATCGTGGCTTGCTCCACAGCCGTCTTCGTGTTTATGGCCGCATGCACGTGGCTCCTTCGTCGGCTCTTCCCCGCATGGGTGACGTCGGATGATTTTGAACGCTATGAGTATGAGGAGGAAAAAGAGTTGGGAACGGGGCTCAGGGTGCCGTCTGTGGGAGTTTTCGGTCAGGGCCACGGGGAGTGATTGAGGGCGCACGAACCATGAGGATGGGGTTGGTAGAGGAACAGGTGGAGGTTTTTGGGTCCGATTTAAGCTCGGGAACGTCGAAACTGCAGGCAACCGTGATACATGGCAATACCTTTCGCCATTCTCCATTACGGAAGAGCTACGTTCGGGGATGGTGGATGACTAGCGGAGGGAATGGGCAGCTTGGGGTTCAGAGGGTTCCGCAGATTCACGGGTCGAGTTAGGCGTTTCGCATGTGGGCACAAAACATATCATGCATTCTACGTGCCGCTTACCAGGTGACATATTTCGCTTCGAGGATTAAGCTGTAGGCTCAAGAGGCGACCAGGACATACCAGGTATTAACGAAGTAGGATTAGGACTCGGTTGACCTTGCAACGACTCCAGGTCATGCTACTAATCAGAGAGACGCCGCTTCGCCAGTCGATGACCCGTGCATCATAAATACAGCCGACCAGAGGTCTAATACTCGTTCTCCACCATAACGGGGCGCCAGATCAATGTCCAGGATCCATCTTTTCGGAACAAGATGGCGCGAAACTGCGCACCAACAAAGCCTCACAGTCATTGGAGGAGGCGTTGAAGAAATATTGAAGTTGCATGCAAAAACCACAATTCAGCGGTCCCGAGAAGGACGATGGGCATTAGGATTTCGATGATTAGTGAAAAAAAAAAAAAAAAAAAAAAGCTGGCCCCGA
The DNA here is from genome assembly GCA_025854295.1 of Lyophyllum decastes. Classification (NCBI taxonomy): domain Eukaryota; kingdom Fungi; phylum Basidiomycota; class Agaricomycetes; order Agaricales; family Lyophyllaceae; genus Lyophyllum; species Lyophyllum decastes. The sequence continues at coordinate 1,928,942 of CP107712.1, read as the reverse complement.
CCCAGCAACTGGTATGGGTGTCTGCGAGTGGGAGGACTCAGATTCAGCAGCGTCTCGGATGATCCTTCAAGCTCATCGCTGTTGGGTGCGAAAAAAATACATGGTCTGCAGTTGAAAGTGGGTGCAATAACACCGACACTGAGGCTGCGCGGGTCCTGGTTTCCAGCGAGGAGAAAGTCTTCGGCCCATAGCTCTCGGCACCACGCTGCACCAACGGAGGCCAACAGTCGATAAGATACTTAAAATACGTGATCGTGGTGACTATCAGCGACTGTCCCGTCGTTCGGTAAATCCCGAAGGAAGTTCTGTTCGTCCAGGCGTTGTCAATCTGTCAACTTTTCTACCAAACAAGTCGGTGGTCGGCACTACTAGACTGACCTCGGCTGCAAATAGATCGCCTGAGCCGTTAGGGTTAGGTCTTCGTTGTGCACACACTCCCAGGCCACAATTCTGCCAGACTGATCCAGCGACGATCAGTGTCCTGGGATCCAACCCAATACTTCGACGGACTCAGCTACCGTCGCACAGCAGGGTCTGGTCTGGTCTGGATGGTTTGCTGACTAGACCAGCAGCTGCTCTCGTACAAGGATCCCATTACTCGCTTATGAAGTGGTCGCGTCACTTGAAACTTGACGTAGACCTAACCCCGCTATGCGACGGTACCCAGCTAGTAGGGCCCAACCAAACTATGTAGGGGAGGTTGCCGTTATTTTTGGATACTCACCTTATGGTTTTGTGTGGTTGATGTCCCTCTTCCTATCGCACAGTACCTGTCAGCGCCATTTCTTCTCACACCGAAGACGTGTCGTGTCCTTTCCCCGCGGACGGCGTGATTCCCGCAGGTTTCTATTCCGAAATTTTTTTCCATTAGCGTCAGTCAGCGGTTTCCCTTCAGGCTTCGGGTCTCGATCCTGCGTGAACCACGATTAGTGCCGTAGACTCACCTAAAAATAGAGCCGGACCTGGACACATGCAACTTTCAGAATCTCTTCCACAGGCCTGCGATATACCTATAAGGATCCCACTCCGATCCATTGATGGGAGCCCCGTTACTTGGAGCCCCTTGGTAACTACACAGGGAATATGGCAGACCATCCCAGCGATACACACTCGACCAGGGATGAGAAGAGGTCCAGCATCCCCGTCACCTCGGACGAGAACGTCGATGGACCGGTCGTGCTCGACGGCATCCATGATGGGCTGAAGTTCCCAACAGAGGAGGAACGAGCGACGCTAAGAAGGGTGGCTGACAAGATTCCGTGGAACGCTTATCGTAGGTGTTTATCTTCTACTTCGCCTTCACGAGCTAATCTAGGTTTCAGTCATCGCCGTCGTTGAATTGGCTGAACGCTTCTCAGTACGTGCAATTGTCTGTTGGACGGTACGGATGCTGAGCTGGCTGTTCCAAAGTTCTATGGCTCTTCGGTCGTTTTCGTGAGTGAACGCGCATTCTTTCGCCATCAGTTTCTCCATGTTGATCACGGCACCCCAGACCAACTTCGTTCAGCAAAAGCTTCCTCCCGGCTCGCACACGGGTGCTGGCTTTACGAACGGCCAGTCAGGCGCTCTCGGGCTCGGCCAGCGTGCTTCCACCGGCTTGACCACGTTCTATCAGTTCTGGTACGCGCTTCTCGTGTCAACTAAGAATTTGGAATTGACCAGAGCCGATAGGTGCTACGTTACTCCTCTGCTGGGAGCATATATCGCCGACACCTATCTCGGGAGATTTAACACGGTCATAATCGCTGTCGGCATCGCGCTGCTCGGTCACATCATCCTTATCGTCCCTGCTCTTCCAGGCGTTATCGAGCACACCAGCGCAGTGGGAGCTTTCGCCGTGGCGCTGATAGTCATGGGGTTAGGTACGCTGGCACTAAGAACTGATGTCTAAAAATAACCCGTTCTACCCAGGCACGGGATTATTCAAGAGCAACATTTCGCCGTTAATTGCTGAGCAGTATAAGCGCACGCGCCTGTTTGTGATCACCACGAAGAGCGGCGAAAGGGTCATCGTCGACCCCGCTCTGACGATCTCCAGGGTGTACATGGTAATGTCTTCATTCCAAATCCAAGGTGTCGACTAAAAATAAACATAAGTATTTCTACCTCTTCATCAACATTGGGGCCCTAGTCGGTCAGATCGGTATGACATATTCTGAGAAGGTACGCCTCGACCATTCCCTTGGTTCTTATCTGACTCTCGTTAGTATGTGGGATTCTGGCTCGCTTACACCCTTCCGACGATCGTCTTCCTGCTGTGCCCCATCGTCCTCCTTGTCGGCCGGAAGCGTTATGTGCGTTCTCCACCCACGGGTTCGATTCTCCCAACTGCCTTGCGCCTATGGCGGCATGCTGCTAAAGGCCGCTGGAGCCTCAACCCCGTGAAGATGTACAGACAGATGACCGCGGACGACTTCTGGGAGAACGCCAAGCCGAGTAAACAAGGTGACAGCAAGCCCAAGTGGATGAATTTCGACGACAAGTGGGTCGACGAGGTGAATCGCGGATTGAAAGCCTGCGGGGTGTTCTGTTGGTATCCGATTTATTGTCAGTCGTCCTACCCTTTCCCCCTCTTTGGATGGATAAATCTGATGCTTTATATTCTGCTTAGGGCTCACGTACAACCAATTGAACAACAACTTGACATCCCAGGCTGCTACTATGTCGACGCATGGTGTGCCCAACGACGTGCTGTCGAACCTCGACCCCTTCGCACTTATAATCTTCATTCCCATCTGCGATCTCCTGGTACGTATGACCACTTTAGCCGATCGCCCTGGACCTCACGTAAAGCTTGAAGATATACCCTAATCTCCGCCGCATGGGAGTGAACTTCAGCGCGCTCAAGAAAATTACTGCTGGATTTGCCACTGGCGCTGCAGCCATGATCTGGGCAGCAGGTAAAACCCCCCCTTTTTTTCCTTCCGTCTCGATACTTATAGATTCTGTACTAGTCGTGCAACACTACATCTATAAGGTGAGACCAATCCAGCTTTTTCCTGCGTTATCTAATGTTAAGCGTTGGATATCCTAGACCAATCCCTGTCACTACTCTGCTGCAACCTGCGCGGACGCAGAAGGGAACGTACTCGTCTCGCCACTTAATGTCTGGATACAAACCGGCTCGTCAGTACTTTTGGTTGTCCATGAGTCTTTTCAGACCAGTCTGATGTTGACGACCTGAATCTTAGCTATGTCCTCATTGCATTCAGCGAGATCTTCGCATCGATCACAGGGCTGGAATACGCTTTCACGAAAGCACCGGTCAATATGCGGTCACTCGTAATGGCCGTCTTCCTCTTCACGTCAGCGATTTCTTCTGCGCTTGGGGAAGCCTTCGTCTGTGAGTTTCGAATTACCCTCTTATGTGGGCGCCTGGCAATGTTAACCTTACTTCTTCACCAGCGCTTTCCGCCGATCCTTTGTTGGTGTGGAACTACGGCGTCATGGCTGTCCTCGCCGGTGTCACTGGCATAATATTCTGGTTCTACGTGCGGAAGCTGGACGCACAGGAAGATACACTCAACAATTTGAGTCAGGGGCATGTGGGCGGCGTTGCAGACATCGAGACGATGAAAGCTTGAGACGAACCGATCGGCAATTGATAATCATATAGGATTTGTTTAGCCACAGTATCAGGGTTTTTTTATGCCACGATCATGATTCTTTACTCATAGGACTACCCTGAAGGGCTTTCGAATGTCTTTTGAATAATAATGAGCTCCAAGACCAAGTTGGGTATTCACGGTTACTACTGTACAGGTCCACGGAAATTCGCCTTTGAGTAATATCACGTCAATAGTAGTCGTGTATACCAGGCCCATAATAATGGTTACTCTCTTTATAGGCACCTCCTTCAGGAAGCATCCCCCACTGCGTGTCAATATCCCTCAGTAGGGCCAGAGCCGACTCTTGGCTGTCATATCCATCATCACTGCCCTGGTGTGATGACGGTCCTCCGCTTGGTGGTCCCCTACGCCTGTTTTTTACAGGACGCTTTCCCTGGAAACTCGACCCGGCAGTTTTCCTCTTGCTGCCTTTTCCAGTAGCTTGTTTGGCTAGAGAACGCAGGGCTCGATATTAACGGTGTCCAGATCTAGAGAAGATGCAATAGCTTGCGTACCGAGGTTTTCCTTGTGCCGTTTCCCCGCCAAGTGCGGGCCTTTGTCAGCGACATGTACTTTGATATGGCAAATCGTGCAGTTGAATCGTTCCACAGTGGTTGGCAACGTTGATGAAGTAGCGGCAGGTGCTGGAGTCGGCTGTGGTTGAGGAGGAGCGGGTGCAGTCATAGCACTAGCCGGCTGGACGGCGGTCTGCGCCACGAGTTTCTGAGCATGCTTCTTCCCCGCAAGATGAGCGACCTTTGAACCGATATTCATGTCGATGGCACAGATCGCACATGTAAATGTATGTGCTGGGGCCGGCAATGTATGAGCACTAGGGCTAGACATCGCGATGGTAGATGGCAGTGGTTGAGGAGATGGGACTGGGATAGTAGGAGCTAGGGCAATGCCAACGGCGCGGAGTTTCGTCGTGTGTTTCCGTCCAGCAAGATGGGTATCTCTCGAACCGATGCTCATCTTGAGGCTGCAAATGTCACATTTGAAGCCTCGCGGCACAGCTGGCGATGACGCTGAAGACATTTGTGCTGAGACGAAGAGTAGCTCACAATGTGGCTGTGTGAGACAAGTGGGGTTCTCTTCTTATCCCAGGACCACTCATAGAAGTGGTTATCTAAGCGCTAGGCGCGCAAGAAGGCTGCTTGATGGGAGGAAGACGACAGCCTGATACATTGGGTTAAGACAATAGAGCAAGACGTACATACAGGGAGATGGTGGGCGTTACATGTACATACGACATTTGTAGGAAACGACACTAAGACTAATTCAGAAGCGTGAGCTGTGGATACACGAGTGAGGGCAGGTGAGGGAAACAGTGTAGGTAGGAGCAAGCGAGTATAACAGGAAAGATCGTGACGGTCGTAGCGTGGGCGAAGTTGGGTCATATGCAAGACAATGAGATAGATGGAAGTCTACGAAGAGGATCTAAAAGGAAGAGCCGGTAAGCTTTACCCCCTTGGATTAGGAATCGACGTACATATTGCCCGGTGATACCGTCCTCACTTGCGCAGCATACGCACCAAACTCGTTGGCCTCAGGCGTCCTACGCTGGGCGGCCCAATCGTGTACTTGTACTGACGGTCAAAGGCACGCCCTACGAGGGGAATGCCTTGTTCATGTACCATCACGTACGACGGTTTACCCTCGTGGGTCGTGATGTCATACGTGCCCTCTTGCTTGAGGTGGTTGGGCGCCTTTTCTCGCGCCCACCGGATATTTATCTGCTGTAAGGTAGGGTTTGACTGTAGGATTTGGAGGGCGCTCTCGAGCATGCTCTCGTCACCGTATGTATGCCCTTTTGTCAGCGAGAACCTCTTCAGCTCCGGAAGCCAGTGTAGCTGGGAGAGAAGCTGCTTCAATGCCTTCTGTCGATATGAAGCTCTGATCAGTCTGATAGGACGAAGGAAGAGAGGAAGCTTACAGCAGTGAAGGTCATGGTACACATGAAGTGTAAGTCAGTCAGTTTGGGGCATGCCGAGAGGATCGAGGAAAATAAACGAGTGTTGTCCTGGTTGGGCCGGAGGACGTGAGTCCACAAATCGAGGGAAGTAAGGGACGTAAGCGTCCGCAAAATCGGACAGATGATTTCTAATCGACTCTCATGAAGAGGTTCACAAGTGAGGTCCAGCGCCTCAATCGAGGCCGGGTTGGGGAGTTTTGCCAACTGCTGGTAGATCCCTACGAAAGTTTCGAGCTCTGGGAGGGCTTTCGGCGATAACTCCATTTGCACTGCGGCCGGGGACATCCATCGCTTGAAGTTGCACTGCAAACGGATGTACTTGAGCGTCGGGTGGCTGTTCAGGAATTCTGAGAACGAGGAGTCGTCAGCGGGGCCCAGTGAGAAATCGTTTTGGTAGCCGAATGAGCCTAGAGTCAGGGATTGCAGCTTTGGCCATCGTGCCTCGGTGATGGGAAGAAAATCAAAGAGGCGGCTTGACGGCGAGAAGCTGCAAATGGCGAGTTCCTCGAGATCAGGACAGCGGTTACGCAACATGTCCCACAAATTCGTAGGAAGATCCTCGAAGGGAGGGAATAGGTCTGCGAAGTATGAGAAAAGACCGTGATGTGTAGGGAAAACGAACCTGTCCCCTCCAGCCCATATCGAACGATCAAGGAAAAGCTTTTGAGGTTAGAAAATCCAAATAACTGGGGGTGCAGAGTATAGATTAACGTCGAAGTGTGAAAGGAGAGGCGCGCACCTCGCTATTTGGTTCTAACGGACGCGACCCGACGTTGCTAAAAATATTGCGAAGATTAGGACAACTATCATTTTTGTTAACTCCTTTGTATCCCCATTCGAAACCGGTGACGTACTATCGCCGAAGCGTCCTCCACATCCGATCCAGAGGCAGTTCAAGCCCATCCCAGTCAAAGGTGTGCAAAGAATTCAGGTTCTCCGCTATCTGCCCGATCATAAACGCGACCCAGCTCTCCTCGAGTGGCTCATCCGGTTTTGGCCATGAAAGATAGTAGTTGGGTCGCACAGTCAATTTCCTGATGTGGACACAGATATCCGGGCGTTTTGCGAGCATCGTCAAAGTTACCCGGCATTTTCGACTGGACTTGAGGTACACCGACTCGTACAATGCTGGAATCAACAGCGCACGAACAGCTGAAGACTGTGGACAATAATCACACCAGGCATGCGGGAGGCAGGGGGATAATGGCATACGGTTAGGCTAAAGCTCAATATGTCGGCTGGCGACAGAAGATCGACGACTTCTCGTATGATATCCGCTGGTACAGAGCCTACAGGTTTAGACGCCGAAATTGCGGAGCAGTCTAGGGTTCGCGTTGAAAGAGGGATGCGAAAGAGAGCACTCAAACTCCTGCGTCGATTAGTCTTTGCCAACTCGGGGCGCTCGACATTGTATCGGCGCATCTCGTAGTAGTGGGTAGACAGCGTGTCGTGGAACGTGCCCGAGCGCAGAAACGCTGTGGTGGTAGTGGACAACAGCCACCCTGCCTGAGACTCGACACACCTCCCGAACAGGTATTATCGCCACGTGGGCTAGGCGCGGTGTACAAACAAGCGTCATCCTCATTGTTCCTTCACACAATACAACAATGCATTCGAGCGGAACTTGATGCCGTGAAATCGTATATTAAACTCTACAGCTACGAAGTACAGAAGACGTGTAGGGGGGTGTTGTGCTACCAATGGTGGGTTATACCTGCCCCCTAACTAATTATCCTTAAATTCAATACACACTTACTGTAAGCTTAAGTCAGTAACGCGTAATGCAGTCTTTGGTGTAACGTGTAACAAGGAGTCCTGTTGGTAGGTGTTAACTTATAACGTTTAACAGTCGGCCAGGCTCCCAAATGCACAGATATAGCTGCCCAAAGCAGGTCATTGGTCGCTAATTTCGGACTTGTAACACGTAACGGGGGGCATGTTGCTCGTAACCTACCGGTTCAGGATGTAACGCACCTCTTGTTGGCACCATACACAAAGCCTACAATACACATATTTACTGCACACAATAACCAAATCGTACCCACATCACGCCTTCGCCGTTTCAAGGTCTGCCCTTCCGAAATTTCCGTGGGCGATGTTATTCAGTTGATCTTCCTGCGCGTCCAATTTCCGCACAGTGATCCAGAACGCAACGCCAGTGACACCTGCCAGAACACCCATCACGCCATAATTCCACACCAGCAACGGGTCTGCAGAAAGCGCTGATTGGGGAGGCAAAACGTTAGTACCATCTCTGGCTCTGCATTTGGGCTACTACGTACCCACAAAGGCCTCGCCAAGAGCAGAAGAAAGGGCGGACGTGAAGAGGAAGACGGACATAACGAGAGATCGCATATTGATAGGAGCCTTCGTGAAGGCGTACTCCAATCCTGTAATCGACGCAAAGATCTCGCTGAATGCGATGAGAATGTAGCTGTGAGTGAAGAACTCGGTCAGCCCGCTGCTGATGGATAAAATCAATCTGGGGAGGCTTACGATCCAGTCTGTATCCAGACATTGAGGTGAGAAACGAGCGGCTTATCGTTTGCATCTCTACAGGTTGCTGCAGAGTAATGACAAGGGTTGGTCTGTAGTGATTGAGCGTCGTCAGCGATTGGAGATAGGCCAGATGTCTCGCAAGGCCGGAGTCACCTTGTAGATGTAGTGCTGTACGACTGCCAAGAAGGAACGTGTCACGGTTGAACGAGACCATCGAAATTGAACGTACCGGCAGCCCAAATCATCGCCCCTACGCCCGTGGCAAATCCAGCCGTGATCTTCTTCAACGCACTAAAATTTATGCCAGCCCGACGAAGGGCAGGATAGATCTTGATGTATCGTAAAATCAGCCTTAGGGTGTTGCTGGACGTTGTCAAAAAAACGTCGTACTAACCAAAAGATCACAGATAGGGATGAAGATGATGAGGGCGAAGGGGTCAAGGTTCGAAAGGACATCGTTCGGCAAACCATGCGTCGTCATAGTGGCCGCCTGCGATGTCAAGTTGTTGTTTAGTTGATTGTATGTTAACCCTGCAAGATAAAGAATGTGGATTAGAATTCCAACTCTGGCTGGGGGTATTGAAAAGACTTCACAGTAAATCGGGTACCAGCAGAACACGCCGCAGGCCTTCAAACCGCGTTTGACCTCATCGACCCACTGGTCATCAAAAGTCATCCACTTTGGCTTCGCATCACCCTGCTTGCTTGGTTTGGCGTTCTCCCAGAAATCATCCGCCGTGAGTCGTCTGTAGGTCTTCACAAGGTTGACACTCCATCTACCCTTCGCCGCGAATCGCATAAGGCGCAAGGCGGTTGCGAGGATTGAGCCGGTGGGTGGAGAGCGTACGTATCGCTTCCGACCAGCAAAGAGGACGATAGGGCATAAGAGGAAGACAACGGTTGGGAGAGTATAAGCGAGCCAGAACCCGACGTACTGGATTTCAACGAACGTAAGAACGAAGACTCTACGAGAGTTCGGGTGAATCACCTTCTCCGAGTAGGTCATGCCAATTTGGCCGACGAGTGCGCCAATGTTGATGAAGAGGTAAAAGTACTGAAGCGTTGCACATGAATGAGCCAGTACTCCCCGAATTTGCGAAGCGGTCGTACCATATACACTCGGGATACAGTCAACGCAGGATCGACAATGACTCTTTCACCACGTTTCGTCGTAATCACAAACAGACGGGTACGTTTATACTGTTCAGCGACCAACGGCGAAATGTTGGCTTTGAATAGTCCTGTACCTGTAAGCCTTGCTGTCAGTGTCTCTATTCACAATGGGAAGATTTCAGAAATACCTAAACCCATGACAATCAACGCAACCGCGAACGCTCCTATAGCACTACTATGCTCGATAACACCGGGAACAGCTGCCACGATAAGGATGATATGGCCAACGAGCGCTATAAGCACTGCGATCCAAATCGTGTTGAACCGGCCCAGATATGTATCGGCTATGTAAGCTCCAAACAGAGGAGTAACATAGCACCTATCAAACACCGTGGTTTAATGGACGCGAAGACACTAGATCTGAACGGGGCGGCTACGAACCAGAATTGGTAGAACGTAGTCATGCCGGTGGAGGCACGCTGTCCTAGACCGAGGGCGCCAGACTGTCCATCCGTGAATCCTGCTCCCGTGTGGGAGCCAGGAGGGAGTTTCTGCTGAACGAAGTTGGTCTTGAATCAAGCACAGACGTGAGATCAGTGTTTCGATAAGCGGGAACACGGACCTACAAAGACGACTGATGATCCGTAAAACTTCGGGCGTGTTATCAGTACTAGAGCTCTCTCGAATCCCAATGTAGCTGTGTCTTCCACGTACCGAGAAGCGTTCCGCCAGTTCAACGAAAGCGATGACTAGAGGGGGGTCATGGAATTCCGGGTCGCGATAAAGGAAAGGTATCACGCACGATAAGCATTCCATGGAATCGTATCAGCCACTCGCCTCAGGGTCGCCCGTTCCTCTTCCGTTGGAAACTCCAATCCGTCATGGACACCGTCGAGCACATCTACCGGCAACCCCTCGATGATCTCATTTGGGTCGTGCTTCTCGACGCTAGCCGTCGCCTTCAACTCTTTGCTTGATGAGTCGGAATCTTTAGGTTGGCCTGCCATCTCGGGGGCACTTCGCAGAGAACCTGATCTGCTGGAGACGCCAGTTGGTAACCTTATAAAAGATCATACGCATGACGCCAAAGAACCCACAGGAAGCATATCTGCCATCATAGATTTGGCTCTAACGTGTTCTTGGACGTTATACGCACAGCCAATCAGCTGCTGCAGATCGTGATCGCACGCGACCTATGACTATGTCTTGGCAAGTCGTGTCCTCGTGGAGGAACCAGCCGCAAACTCGAGGTCATTGTGGGAAGAAAATATCGACAGACGGTGACAGCAGCGATTGCGGTACTGTCATGCCCGAGACAGACAGCCATGAGGTGGAATCATCGAAGGTTCGGAAATAAGCATACTGATGATACTGCAACGGTCTGCTTCGGGTACCGAGTAACGTTGATAACTAAGGGGGTCCTAAGACGAGGAAGGATGTAAAACGATGGGAAGTGACGAAAGAGGCAGAGAGGGTGCGATGATACATAACATACCAAAACCATCAAAATCTACTTCGTGCCATCCTGAGAAAGTATCTCTGGCGGTAACTAAAGAAGCAAAACCGATGTCCATCGTCGCCTTCGCTGGGAAGACGTCATTGATTGAACGAGTTATAAAAATGGTCGGAGGGTGTTGACAGCCCATACACATAAAGCATGTTGAACGAGGAATATGGCCTGCGATTGTTCCGTATCAAATATCGATCACACAACTTGAATGAGCAGCTAGAAAAGGTCGAACCCTGGCAGGTGATAAGTGTAAGAGATTCGTGTGGGAAAAAGAACGTGTTTTGACCCTCGAGACGCTGCTGATACCTTCTGCTGCGAAGGTTTTTCACCTATCTCTGCCAAGTCGTAGGTAGGCGAAAAGATCGGGCGTCATCAAATCCTGGGACAAGATAAGCATCCTCAAGAACGAGAGAAGGTAAAAGTGTACAGACGACAGGCCCTGATTGCGGACTTGTAGTCTGCGAGGCGGAAGTTAGCTGAAACTGGGAAGTCGTGCTGAGCCTTCTAGAAGCTATGATGGCATCGCATGTGATGTCAGTGACAAAACAACCATGGTCTCGACCTCAGCGAACGACCGGCAAAAACTGAATGGGCTGCAGTCTTTTGCTACGCTCTGGCGCGGGCCGCTTCGCCTACCAGTGGGAGCCATGGGATCGCTGCCAGTGCGGTCGGGATCTGTAAACGTACTTACATAAGGATATATGGTTCATCGATAGAGATCGTGAACTCAACCTGTGAGCCAGACGAGTCGTGTTCGGTGGTTGAAAGGCCGATCACAAAAGTAAATGGGGAATGCACCAGATGTATAATAGAATCCACAAGATAACGCTGAGCTACCGGTTTCAACGGCCTCAGCGTTTACTTAACGCCCTGGAACAAATTTTTGAGTTTCATCCGTCGCTTTGAGGGCAAATCGCTTCTCCACCTACCATGCGAATGGGGTCGGGAGGCAGCCATTCCCGATCTGATGAGTCGCGGTAACGTCGCGGTCAACAGAAACATTTGGTGCATATATGTGAGTTGTCACCAGACTGCGTCACATTGATGTGACAAAACGTGGAGGTAACAACTGGTGGCGTCCGGCCCGTTTTCCCCGCACCACATCCATATGGTCATCACGCTGGCCAACGACCTCCTACGACTGGTACATTCGAGATTCTGTGGAATGAATCCGGAGTGCCACCACCACACAACTAGCTCCGCCTACGCCTTATCTCTACGATAATTCCATTAACAGCGGGTGCTGATTCAATACGGAACTGGAGACCGAATTTTCGTGCCGAACGCGGGGCAAAAATATTAATAGAAGCTTGCCGTGGTGCTTCTTCAGCTCCTCTTCCCCGATTCACGACCGCGAGCTCATGGACGCATGAGATGCATGGGCATCCCATGACCCTGTGTGCTCAAAAATGGTACCTGGCGGCATGCAGTCGGTGATGGAGTCAACGGAAGCGCTGCATCTTATAAACGCATCTTGCTTCTGCAGATTTTTCCCTTGCACCTTGCCTCTTCCCTAACTCGTCCTTCCCGGAAACGTGCTGCGACGATGGGTGTAAGCTTCCGTTGCTTCTCACAGTTCGAGACTGCCCCTGATCAAACGCGCCTCGTAATTCACAGTACAACGCTCGTATCGCCTCGAATCCCGTAGGTTGCCATACTGAAAACCTAGCGCTTACTGCTGATAATGATCACAGTATGTGGTGGGATCGTTCGCATGCATTGGTGGAGGTCTCTTTGGTTTGGACATCTCTTCGATGTCAGGTGTGCTGAACGTATGTCGACTCATATGGTACTGTTCTCCCTATGATCGCCTTCTGACTCATGATATGCCTCGTAGAATAGAGCATACCTGGATACCTTCCACACTGTGAGTCAGTTTTGCTCTAGCGCCTGATCGATATTGACACCGACTATGTATCTAGCCGGGGCCTAGTGCACAGGGTGGCATAGTCGCTGCTATGCCCGCTGGTTCTCTCTTCGGTGCACTGCTAGTCACTCAGTTGGCGGACAGGATTGGACGCAAGAGGACGGTAATTCTCGCCGGTCTTGTGTGGGTTATTGGCTCCATTCTGCAATGTGCTGCGGTTGTGAGTAGTCGATCACGCCCGTTACACGAGTTGCGCTCAACTTCCGTGATTGTTTAGAGCCGTGGGATGCTTGTCGCCGGACGTGTCATTGCCGGTATCTCGGTCGGTCTCTCCAGTGCTGTTGTGCCCATCTACCAATCGGAAATCACGGCGCCTTCTATTCGCGGGCGCATGGTCTCACTGCAACAATGGTAGGCGCTCGATTTATAAAAAGGACGCCTTGGAGCTAAAATGTTCGGCGTTGCGTTCCTCAGGTCGATTACCTGGGGCATTCTGATTCAATATTTTATCCAATTCGGCTGTTCTTACATCGATGGCGTCGCCTCGTTCCGTATTCCTTGGGGCTTGCAAATGATTCCCGCCCTCGTCCTAAGCGCCGGCATGACAATCTTCCCCGAAAGCCCCCGTTACCTCTTTGACCAGGGCAGGTACGTAGTACTTTCATCCCATCACTATTCGTATTCCTGATAGCGCGTCACGAACAGAGAAGAGGAAGCGTTGCAGGTTCTAGCAGACCTTCACGGTAAAGGTGACAAGACGAACGAATTGGTCGTGTTAGAGTATGAAGAAATCAAGCAGCAGGTAGGCATATCCTCCATGCTTTACCGCAATGATCGCTAATTCTCGATTTAGGTGTACCTCGAACGCACCGAAGGCGCGAAATCCTATCTCGATTTGCTGAAGCCTGGGAATCCCCGCCGTGTCATGCTGGGATGCTGTCTACAGATGTGGTCTCAACTGACTGGAATGAACGTCATGATGTACGCCTACCCTGTGTCTGTTATTCATCGTGTCATCGATTCACGAATTTCTAGGTACTATATTGTCTATGTCTTCCAGGGCGCAGGTCTTACTGGTGTTCGGAGTAACCTGATCGCTGACGTTAGTGGCCCTGCACCACCTTAGGACAGTAAAACTGACAATATCTGTAGTCTGTGCAATATGTCCTCAACGTTGCCATGACTGGTACGTTGTAATTGCTATATTTCTCGAAATGAATCCCCATGCATACTGCTCTTCAAGTTCCCGCCATCATCTATATCGACAAGTGGGGTCGTCGGCCCATGCTGCTTGCCGGAAGTTTGGCCATGGGCTTCTTTTTGTGCCTGGTTGGTGGTCTTCAGGGACGCTTCGGACACTGGGGTGAAATTAACGGATCAGGTACGCCTACGTTTTGTCATACTTTTATCCCCAACTTCGAAGTTCAAGATCTTCGCATCTAGCGATCTGGGTTGTCTCCGACAACGACGCTGCGACTAAAGCCATCATCGTGTGCTCCTACCTGTTCGTCTGTAGGTAAGCCCATTAACCCACCCATGCATCACATATCCTTTCTAACTTTGACCCTAGTTTCGCTGTTACCATGGGCCCCGTTTCATGGACATATCCTGCCGAGCTGGTAACGTTTCGATCACACCTGTTGTCCGCGGGAGTTCTAAACTTATTCCTCCCCTTCCTTCCGTCCAGTACTCCTTGAAAATTCGCGGAAAGGCTGTCTCACTCGCCACCGCGACAAACTGGCTCTTCAACACCGCTCTGGCCTGGGCTGTTCCCCCTGGACTTGCCAGCGTCGCCTGGAGGACGTACTTCATCTTCGCCGCGTTCAACTTCGCATGCTGCATCCACGTCTTCTTCATGTATCCCGAGACCGTTGGGCGGACGCTGGAGCAGATTGAGGAAATCTTCCAACAGGGTCATGTCTTCACCGCCTGGAAAATTGGAAAGGATGTCGGCAAGAAGACCCTCGAGGAGGTCGTTGCAAAGTCAAAGCAATTGCCGGTGCGTGACTGTCTCGGATTATGGACACTGGGTGGGGGGTATAAACTTACGCAAATTGATGTCTTCTCCCAGACTGACAAACATCACGAATCTCTCGAAGAAAAATCTTCTGCATGATGATCATTTTTTTTTTTCCTTTTATGGTTTCACACTTTTAGTTCATGCTGTTCTAACGTAATTTCTGTACGATCACGACTGATTTCACATGAGCATTATGAGTTCCTGTCCAAGTAGCTTCTGTCGTGAGTCCCTTTGGCATTGACGTCGCAAAAGGAAAACGTTCAGGTGGGGGGATGTTGCCCGGAAAACGGCCCCTGGTATTGGATGGCATTACGGTATTTTGTCGGCGACACACATGTGCACATAGAAGATGCGCGCTGGGCATGATGACAACGAGAGGTCGAAAGAGGCCACAATCCATCACGAGGACAGCGAGTAACGCAAATGGAACCAGTATACTGATCCAGTACGGACCCGTGGTTACTATTATTGCCCGTTCTTGCGATAGGACTTGGGCTACATACGAATATCACTGAAGGTCCGATCATGATGATGCTGGAGTGCTAGGCGCTGAAATGCTCTTCTATTCGCTGTCGGTGGCGTTCTCCGAGGTCCGGGGTCGTCAACTAGAAACGTATCAGACAAGGGGGATCAACTGCTGTGAAAACAAGCGCTCGAGGATCACGACTTATTTGTGACTTGGGCTACACCTTATAGACACTTATGGGCGCTGGCTTGAGCTGGTCCGAGTATCGGTGCGTCGGATCCTCAAGCTAGGAGACCCCTCTGCGTACAAGTGAAATCAACCCGTGTCACTGGGACTGTATCCGGCCGAAAGTTTTGCGGTTTTCGACCTGCTTAAGGGTAAGATGTAAATTTTTATCTGACACGTTTCATTCGGGCACCATCGGTACACTCACCTGATGTATTTATGCGCAGCAACTTACTCACCAATATCATGATATGAATCGTTCCCTCTATGGGAGCACCGATGGATCCAGAGAAAAAATTCGTCGGGTTGGTCTTGTCTTATCTATTTTTGAGGTGGGTTCCTCCAATACAATTTGAAGGACTGAGCCAAACTTGTCGGTAGTTTCTAGTGGGATAATTGGTGCAGTGTTTGTTGTCTGAAAATCGAAGTTATCATGATGTAATGTCACATGACTGCAACACTTCGTCACTGGGCTTTAGAACATCCTATAAGAGGTGTTCCACCAAACCTGAAGTGTCAAGGCATCTATCGATGGACGTAGATGGTGCTCTGGGCTAAATCCGCTGTTCCTGTTCTCCTCGACTAGCTTCGGATGGGGCACGTGCCTGAGGCAGTTGCAACTGGTAATCACCGAAACTGCCAACTACAACCACGAACTGATCTGTCGACAACTTTCACTAATCTGATCGACAACTCCGATCCAGTTCTTCATTTTTTTGATGATCCGCATGCAACTATTGCGGAGCCTTCGTGCTGGACTTTATGGCTGGACTCATTGGAGTCGATAAGCCCACGATGAGCTCATACCAACCGGAGAAAGCCACCGACAACGGACCGTCGCGGTGAACAGGCGGCATTTGTACTGCCTATCTACGAGTTCTACAACAACGACATCCGAAATCATT
The DNA here is from genome assembly GCA_025854295.1 of Lyophyllum decastes. Classification (NCBI taxonomy): domain Eukaryota; kingdom Fungi; phylum Basidiomycota; class Agaricomycetes; order Agaricales; family Lyophyllaceae; genus Lyophyllum; species Lyophyllum decastes. The sequence goes on along the minus strand of CP107712.1, from coordinate 1,912,754 downwards.
ATATTCATCAGCCACGGGGATCGGTGCCTCTCCCAAATGTTAAATCCTCTTTACTGCCCAACACCCGGAGCGCCACTTCCCAATTTCTGAACGATCATTCAAAAGTGTGCTTCTCTCTCCCTTATGGGTCCTAAAGCAGCCTAACAGCTCTAGTCACTGATCTGATGATCATACCGTCGTCAACGTTGTGCAGGCCGTCAACCAAGATCCTTTTTCCACATTCAATGCGCGGAGTCGGTTAAATATAGCGCTCATGTTCACACCAAACGTCCAGGACTAGCATTGCTCGCTTGTGGAAACACTAGGGTCACCCAGGGTACCCTCCTCCTCGCAGTCTATTCCCCACATTCCTCCAGCGAAGACCATGCAGAATAGCTTGCCTATCACGATCGATGATGTCAGCCCCCTCATCGAGTTCCAACCATTCAATGCTTGGACTCAGACGAATAGTGACCCAGATCCAATCGGGAGCCAGTGCGTAGATCCCATCCCCATGCTCTCACTGCTAACAAATACATAATAGATACTACGCGGAAACTTTCACATGGACGCAACAGGTTGGGGCCACCGCTTCCTTTACGTTCAATGGAACATTCGTCGCAATATACGGCGGAAAGAGTGAGCAGCATGGGAACTACACGGTAACTATCGACGGTGAGACGACGACTGCGAGTGGGTTTTCTCCTACAGGCCAATATCAAGCAGTGCTCTTCAGTCGCGATGGGTTGAATGACGGAGCACATACCGTCACTGTCACAAACGCGCAGTTGAGCGTTTTGGACATAGACTATGTGCGTAGCCGATTTCGCCGGCGATTTTGTTGGGCAAACTGAAGGATTCGTCCTAGATAACTTGGACGTCGAATATCAGCTCCATGAGGAGCGGTCCAATCTCTAAACGGTTGGTAGATGACGCGGAAGAGAATTTTCAGTATATTCCGACGAGTGCATGGTCAAACAGACCGTCAAATCTGAATCGATTCTTCAGCAACACTGGACAGCGAGTCTTTTCATCTCCTTCTCTACTGATTATCCTGATTCTCGACCGACGATAGTACTACTTCAACCTCGGGAGCATCAGTCAAATACAACTTTACAGTGAGTTCGCGACTGATCCTATATAATTGACTGTGACTCAGATATAGCAGGGTATGCAGACTCACCCCTAATTTACCGCTCGTTCAACAATGTGGACCATGCTGACTACGGTGGCGAAGGTTCTGCTGTCTCGTTATTTGGCACTGTGGGTCCCGATAACGGGGCGTACACAGTCCAGTTGGACGGACAAGCACCGAAATCGTATCAAGGTGTCAAACCTACATATACCCCTCAGACAATCCTTTACCACGCGAGTAACCTGAGATTTGGTAACCACACTGTCTTGATTACCAATTCCGGAGATAAGAAGCTAGAGCTTGATTCTGCGATAATGTACAAGGTGGACTCATTTCGGTGCGCTGATTCCCCTCTTTTGTTGGGATCATCCTGTTTGAACATGGCCTAGGTTCTCGCCAACTGCGCCTATGAATCCGGATGCTACAAGTGTTCAAGACCAGCCTAACGGCCCGAGGTACGCGGGTACATACCTAATTGGAACGGTCCCTCATTTACTCATCGCAGATTATCCCCCGCTGCTATTTTTGGGCTCTCAATGGGTGCTCTAGCCATTTTTTTCCTTGTCATAGCTCTTTGCGTGAGTCCATCCATCTCTACCTTCCCGCACCCCTGACGTCTCATCATCATAGCTTCTTGTCCGAGTCAACAAAACGCTCTGGAGAAGATTGCAGCGCGGGTACATGGTGCAATCCCAGTTTGACACGATGTCGCCCTCAACTGCCGATTCCGAAGCTGTATCACACCTTACGTCTGACAACAAGACCTCTCAAGACCCTCACTCCCCTTCACAGCTGACTGAGCCAAGAGAGATCGTCATAATTGGGCGTCCACCCACGATCCGTCCACTTTCGATGTCATCTAACGTATCTTCCTCTGCGTCGACTCTTGTTGCCGAGGATGGCTCAAATGCAAGTACGACAAGGAGAGGCCCTCGATTCAAGGTATCACCCTCGCCATTTCTTCTTCCAACATCCTCTTTCGATCTAACACCTCGTTATCCAGCGCAGAGGCGGGCAGGATCGTGGTAACATAAATGCCGGGACAAACGAGGTGCCGCCTCCTGTACCGCCGCTGCCGCCACAGCTTCCACATATTCGGCCTGTCGGACGTTTAATGACCATTGAATCCGTGCCAGATCTCTTGGAACACCGAGTCATGTCCGATGTTGACTCAGAGATACATATCCCAACTGTCTCTCCCTCTGCGTCCACGGCGTCCTTGCCTAATAGCCGGCGAGCGGCCTCTCTCGGACGTTCTGTGGGTCCTCCCGAAGCATCGAGCACGCGTAACGATTGGGCAACTACTTCCCCCGTCCAACCCGCCGGCGAACCTGAGGTGATCGAAGTCCTCGGAAGATCGACATCCGTTCTACTTGGCAATCATGATACAAGGACGGAGACTGGGAATTCACAAGAACTTCATGGGCCTCCTCTGGTTGCGGCTACACTTTCTTCGGGGAGCGACAGTGCTTCCGTATCCGGAGGGTCCTCTGCTACTCAGACCGTTGGCCCCAGTTTGCGGACTGCACCACCGCCAACCGTGACCCCCAAAACTTCGTATGGCTCAATCTCTAGCATGGCGCTATTCCGCACACGGCGCCCCCTGGACTTAAATTACGTTTGACCCTCCAATTTCGATTACCACCGTCGCTTTTCTCAATACACCACACTTCCGGATTAGTTTCCTCTGAATCTTCAAGGCTCTCCTTACTTACACAATGGATTTTGGACAATATGGGATAGATGACATCCCTGCCAGTGTGCTGGTAATATTTTCCCACTTAACACAATTTGCAATGCATAATTATGTGCAATATGCTTCTTACATACTGCGTGCCTACTTATCTCGCTACATACACTCCTCTAAAACTTTCCCAGTAACGTAGGCGCCTGGCGACGAGGGCGAAGCGAACACATCCACGTGCCAATCAAATTTCTGGGATGTGTCGCGATTTGCCGATGCCTCTACGGTCTGGTACGTCCGATACTCCTGGTATACCCTGGTATTCTACAAACGGAAACCAACATGGAGATCTGGCCCAACCTTTGTGACAGCACATCGTTCGTCTCTTTCTACCATTGTGGCCCTTCAGCGATAGGACGAGAACGACAAACTCTCAATATCTCTGAGCTCGCGTCATTCCGATGGACACACCCCAGTCTCAGTTAGAAACCTCGAGCGTTTGTGAGTAACGCCCCGTACGCACTCCCTTTTCTGACTCATACACATTGGACAGTCAACCAACCAGATGCAAACGTGGTCTTTCGCTCGTCTGATAACGTCCTTTTCCAAATCCATACCGTGAATCTGGACCATGCAAGCGATGGGTTTCCTCCCGCTGGCTTTCTCCCTGACGGCCAGGTTGTAGACCTTTCGGAGGACGCCAAGACACTTGAATTGATGTTCGGGTTCGCGTATCCGCGACTCTTGCCGTCCCTGGAGAATATCGACTTCCCTACTCTGGAAAGGCTGGCCGAGGCGGTCGAGAAGTACCAGATATATACCGGTATGAAACTGTGTAATCTCTATATGGCGTACGTTCCATTCCTAGGGACCGATGCCACATATTAACATTCTCACGGGAATTATCAGAAAAGCTCTTAACCCAGAGAACGCGCTGGCCATACTGAGATACGCCGTCAAGCATGACTATCCAGCCCTAGCTAACCGTGCGGCACCGTTTGTCACGCTAGAGTGCTTGTGTAATGGAGACAACATCAATATCGTATCTCCTCAGATCCTGCACGCATGGGTATGGTCACTTTTAACATGCCGTTTGGTATGATGCTGACCCAGCGAACGAAGATACTCTACTACGGCAGGTGGACGGAGGCAAATCGTCTCAGTATCAGTAGACATGCGGGCCTGCATAGGATGAATGCTACCTCTCCCCATCAATGTCCTGACTGGCCGGTTTATCGAGGGAATATTCTCGCCTCTCTTTCAAATTTCATGGGCGTTAGAAACATCAGGTTGAACACAGCCGTCATTGTGGTGCCTGAGAATGCTCGCGACTGTTGCAAAGGGTGGACACAACACTGGCGTGAGGAGTTGACGAGAGCGCTTACTGAGATCCCTCCATTTGTCACATACCTGTAGGACGGCGGAGTGTGCAAAAGACTCACCCGATATACATATGCTATACGTATGCGCTATTTCTCTGTTGTCGCATATTGATATATCTCCCACAATTTTGCCCTCCGTGAAAGAGTTGTCCCCGTGAAGCTTCTTCATGAGCGATAAGGAGGTCCCTTCGAGCCGAGAATGTCAGCGTGGCTGGACGACCCACGGTCCCCAAAACTCAACTCGTACAGGATCGGCTTTTCAAGAGACTTTACGTGCGCCATCAACATTGCTCTCGAGTGTGGTATCTCCTGCGGAAATCCTAGGATAAGCGTTGTCCTTGTCCGCAGACTCGTCGGCTATCGAGGCGAACAGCCCACGACCAACAGCGTACGCAATGCCCTCCTTGCCTTCGCGGTCTTCACACTGCTTCATCTGTGCTGAGGTGCTGAGGCGGTGTTTATGTGTCCGTGTGCGTCACACAAAATATCATGCGGCAAGCGGGGGAAATGGGACATTTAAAGATGAGCGAGAGTCGGGTCGCCAGGAACGGTCCACGCGATGGAGGTGGGGGCGGTCGTAACAAACACTCCTTATGGAATATGAGGGCTTGGAATTGCGAGAATGATTTGCGCAGGGAGGTGGGACTGGGCCGAAGTGCAGAGCTAGGTCACCAGCGCGTCGTACGTCTGGCTTTAGAAACGCGACATCAGTGTGATTAACAACCCCATTACGGCCAGATTCATATTGATAGGCCCCTTCACCAGTAATCATACATAGAGCAGAGAACTGTGTCCGGCTATCAAGAGCCGACAACTCCACTCTCTTGCCGGGCTCAGCCTGAGGGCGGTAGCAATCCAAAAGTCTTCCGAGGTAGCCAAATTAGCCTCCAATGTCGCTCCGCTCTATATCTATTTTTCCCAAAGGGACCCATCAACATGAAGGTGGCTGTAAGACAGCTAACTTACTTTGTTATTTATGTCTGGTTGATCCAGGCTGTACGTGATGGATGGTTTCAGTCATCATGATTCAGACAAGTGTACAATGCGCATATATGCAGTCCGATCACGGCCAATGCATGGGAATATCGACGGAGGCAAGTGACGGGCTTTTTTCTTTCCTTTGCAGGGTGTTCTTGAAAAAAAAACTGATTTTGTCCTGGGTGCATGGTGGACCTGAAGAAGGCGGGAGAAGTTATCCAAGAAGGGGTATGCCTCGGTGGCTGTGCACTGAGAAGTGGATGGTTACCTAATGGGGACAAAGTCTGAACCCCAACCATGACCACAGCAGGACAACATGAGTGTGCCGCCCGGTGTGACTAGCAGCAGTATCAGTCCTGCCAGCTCCACTTCCATGTCCTCATCTGAAAGCCAGAAGGCGGACCAGATTGGATTCCACTTCTACACCAAGCTGTTCTATGTTATCAACCATGCTCGCACAACCAATCCCCTGCCGGGCAGGATCGATAGATGGGTCAGTATAGTCTTCTTTGTGCTTTCTACGGCCTCGTCTGAGATCCTTTCAGTTCAATTTGGAGACCCCGGACTCGGAACTCTTCACCAAGGAGGAACGGGAACCTTACAAGTCTATATCGCTGGCCACACCCGCACCGCCGCTGGAGATCCAGGTGCTGCTCACCATCCCTGAGCTGACGCACAACCAGGTGCTTGTGCACCTTTCTCCTGACTCCTCTCGGGTCCGCATACATCCCACACCACGCTTCGTGCTGCTTGAGTCATTTGTACTCGAGTTCATTCCGGGCCGTACACCGGCAGATGTACCTCTCCCAACCATCTACAAGAATGGGATACCACTGTTCCGCAGCCTGTTCACGCTGCTGCGTATACTACCGGCATGGAAGCTCCAGAAACGCCTACGGAGACGCGCGAGCGGTGGCCCAAGCCTTGGCATCACACTCAGGGTCCGCACAGGTCACGACCCAGATGTTCTTTCCCTCACAAGTGCGTGTGTTTAAACATGTTTCGTGAAGGGGGATACTGATTCTGCTAACAGATTCGGAGTCAAAGACTCACGCATTTCCACCTGTTCCACATCCCATGGGGTCGCTCGCTTTATCAACGACATACCTCGCATCTCCAACATTCCAGCTGGATGAGCTGGAATCCCTTCTCTCGTCGCGGTTCCTCTCCCTCGACCAACGTCCCTTCACTCCGACCCTCACCAAGAACCATCTCCGTTCTTCGACCTCCTCGACGACCGCATCTCCACCGCGCTCTCCACCGCGGGCCATCAGAACATCTGCCCCATCAGGGACCTCAGGCATCCCTCTTCCACTTCCTGTCGATCGCCAGGGACCAGCTACAGCCTCCTCCCTCCCCCGGTCTTCCCTCGGGAGCCGCCCGACCCAACACCAGCCCCGCCACTCCCTAGGCGGCGTTCCAGCGGCGCGCCAGCCCTCCCTCCCATCGTACCCCTCACGCCCCTCCAGCTCGTCTGGCATCGGGCCTTTAGGCACGCCCCCCTCAGGCCTGTCCTCCACCCGCACCCACATCCTCCGTCAGGAGCACCAACAGGACCAGCTTGCTGGATCCTCCACCTCTTCGCTTTCCCCCTCAAACTCCTTCTACACCTCGAACCCCATTGTACCTGCTGCCACCACCAGCACGGCCCCGGACCCAGCACCTGCCCGCCGGCCACAATACCCCTTCCCCTTCAAGTCCAACACGGTCTCCGCCAGCTCCTCTCCCGGCACTGGGCTGCCCTCAAGCACGACCGCCGGCACAGGCTCCGGAATCCCCTCCAGCCTCAGCGAACGCGTTGCCCTCTACGAACGTGAGCGCGTCTCCAGCCTCCCCCAACCACCCGATCCCACCCTGTCCGGTTCACAGTCCCAGCCGCACTCCCCAGCACACGGCATCGGCGTGCCGCTCTCGCACGCCAGACATACCTCCCTCTCCCGGAACACCTCTCTCCGCGGGAGCCCCGACGACCCCAGCACGAGTGCGAGCGCAAGCGCCAGTGCCAGTGGCAGCGTCAGCGGGAGCGCCCCCCGCAAACGGTACTCCAGCTCTTTCGGACACCGGTACTCGTCGCAGTCCCAGGAGAAACCCATCCTCCCGCCGTCCCCATCGTCACCTCTGTTCCAGCCACCTCCTCCAAGTGCGGGGGCGTCGTCGCCGGTGTCCCCTGCTGTCCCTGCGCCTGCGCCTGTGCGGCCTCTGGTGGGAAGTGGAGCGGGGGTGCGCATGGGGGGGAGGAGGGAGGAGGATGTGGATATCTCGTTGTTTGTGCAGGATATCGATATGCGAAAGCCGCTCGTGGGGCGTGCTAGGACGCCAGCTGGGGGTGCGGGTGCAGGTGTGGGAGGGGCAGGGGAAGGGGAAGCGCTGGATGAAGAAGTGGGTGGACGTCAAGAACACCAAGAGCAACAGGCGCGGACGTACCCGCTTCAAGAGCGGATTCAGGGTGTTCAAGGACAGGCACAGGCGCAGTCGCCGCCGGGCGGGCTGATGTTGACCAGCGAGGCGGAGGTGGATGTGCGGCTGCGCCGGATGAATGAGGCGTTTCTGCGGAGCTTGGAAGGGCTTGGGGGTGGGAGGACGGCCTCGTCTAGCACGAGTACGAGTGCGTCTGCTAGTGGTGCTGGGAGTGGGAATGGGAGTCGTTTCGCTGGGGCACGGGAGCGGGAGCGAGAAAGGGAGCGAGAAAGAGAAAGAGAAAGAGGCCAGGAGAGAACTGGGAGCGGGGCGTGGATTGGAGAGCCTCCTGGGGTGCTGGTCAGGCAGGGGTCGCAGGAGGTGATTGGGAGGATGGACTTTGATGGGGACGGGGAGGGCGAAGGTGAGGATATAGTTGGCGGGAAAAGAGGCGAGAGGGGAAGTGGGGGAAGGTATCTATTTTGATTTCTGGGAGGATGGGAATGGGCGGTGCTGATATACTCCTGCCTTACGTCCTGGTGGTCCTGGTGGACGCATCGGACTGCTGAATTTCATGAATACCTGTATTGATGGATGCAGCCAGTGGTGTACTTATTACTTTGTACTGTTCTGTATTATTTGAAGGACGCACGACGGGCTACACATGTAGTACTGAAGTGTTCATAAGAAAGACGATGTATAGCCACATGTCAACCTTTGTACTTGCACCATGATGTCGTTGTCGTCGACGATGACTAGCATCTCCTCACCGACTACGAGGACGCTACAGCGTTATTCCTAGTCTAACTGTTTCCATTTCACATGTATCCCTATGTCGGAAAAATCTGGAATAGTATATTACCTAATGTAATCCACGTGATCCACATGATCGTCATAATCCGATTATAACCCAAGAAAATCTACACAAAAAACACAGGTTTTAGGAGTCAGAGTCATCTTCATTACCAAGTTTGCACATCTATGATATGTTCTCTTTGCATTAGGTCAAGGTATACTGGCTGAAATCAATGACTACACAATGAAAATCCACATATAATCTAAGCGAGATTTTAATGCCAGCCGGAATTTTCCGACATATCCCTACGGACCACACGGAGCCTTGATAACGCAACAGAAACCCAGACACGCACGAAGTACGATACCATCAATAACTGCACAATAAGCTTGCTAACGATAATGCTATAGAGAAGACAGGCAGAGCCCCACAATCGGGAAACAGTCCAAGAAGCAGAAATCTGCGAGATACCAGTATGTTGCGTAGTAACTACCCTTCGCAATGGCTCACGTCGTTCACTGCAATGGCATAGCTACACAAAAAATACCATCGCACGGCTCTAGTCATATAAACTGCGGTGCCAAAAAGACGAACAGTGTTTGTAGAGGGCGACTAGCGAACGACTGGAGATGGTGCCGTGTCAAATTGGAAAGCAACGGTTAATCGATCCGTCACATTTTCTGACTGACAAATGTCTTAGGCAGATTCGCATCCGGAATGTGGGGAAGGTCTTACCTATGCTTTATTGATATCCGGGTCGGGAGGGTAGAATAACTGGCAGCGGAGGGTTAGTGGGGCGGGCAGTTCACCACAACGGAGCCTCGGCCAAGGCACGACACTTTGATTCGACCCTTCTACAGATGACGCTGATCTACTCTAGTGCATTGTAGCATTGTTACTGGTGAACGACCTGAAAAAGGTTCAATTTTGTTCGGGACAGAAAGGTGGAATAGCTGTCGGCGATACATCAGTGGGGCGGACAGATTGCAGCAGCGGACATATTCAAGGTACGATACTTCGTTGTGACACTTGTGTCATTGGTGCTAATTCTGCTCTAGGCCATTATATCATTATAACTAAGAAATCCCGATGTGTAGATGTGAACGGAGAGAAATTGAATGTGTCGATGCTACGCGAGTCAATGGGATGCAAGAATGATGCTTTTGGGTTTCTCAATGTCGGCCCCTCCTCTCCCGACTTCTGGACGACATTTCCAACTCCTCGAGGCGTCTTCTCAAGTCTCTGAGCTCCCTTTCCGACATGGCATTCTTTCGTGCCTCGTCATATGCCCTCTCCTCCGCTTCTTCCCTCAGACGAGCTTCCCTCTCCGCTCTAGCCTCAGCTTCCGTAGCCCTAGCTGCTGCTTCAGCCGCCCTGGCCGTTGCCTCGACTGAACTCGCCGCCGCAGCTGCCGCAATGGCCGCGGCCTCATCACGCTGCGCAACCGCTTCGTCGATGATTTCGTGTTGTTCCTTGTGCCTCGTAACGCGTGTAGCGGCTTCCGCAATCTGCAAAGTGAGGGATTCTCAACCATCGTAGCCCTGTTATCAGCTAGACTCATACCTTCTCCATCACTTCATCGCGGCTGGCGCGATACGCCAGCATGATATCGCCAGTTACCTGCTGCTGCTCCTTGTAAATCGCCTTTGCCTTGAACGTCCCAACTCGCTCCTCCAGCACCTCGATCATCCAGTTTTGGAACGTGAGCGACGAGTCCCGATGCGTGATCTGGTGGCGGAAGTCCGCCTGCAGCACGCGCACGATCATCGTCGAGAACCATACACACTGCCGTGGCCACAAATGATAGTTGTTGTTCTCGTGCACGGCCCTCGCTACTAGAGCAAGGTCTAGCAGCGTCGGTGCTCGGTACCCACCCTGCGATCCGCGGAATGTCGAACGCTCGATTAGGCGATCAGTCTCCGGCAGCTCGGCCAATACCCACATCGCATCGATACACCCGTTCCCAGAGTCGACCGGGTCGTCGTAGAAGGACAGAGACGATTGGGAAGAGGAGAATGATTCCGATGAGCGCGCGTACCGGCGGTGGGGAGCTCCAGGGAATGCCACGACGTCCACGCCAGGGTCGTCTCGAGCTCGGTCAAGGCGGATGAAGCGCTCGCAGCCGTGCTGCGGGTCAGCGACGATAGCGATGACGTACTCGTGCTCGATGCCCGTCGCGCCTCTATACCACCGCACTTCTTTGATCGTGAGCGTGCTCATACGACGCCGATGTCCGTCCGAGATGTCTGCATCGTCCTGCGAGGCGTAGTGCGCAATGAGGGTGGTGGCCCATTCAAGGATGGTGGGCTTTCCGCGCGGGAACTCAGCGTACTCTGCGTGCGGAACGCGGAACGCACGCAGGATGGGCTCCGCGGAGGCTTTGAGAAAGTGTTTGGTCTTCTTGGTCGAGGAGAGGCTGAGGAGATACGTCGCCGAGCGCAGGCGCTGCAGGCGTGGCTGCAGGCGCAGGTATGTGGAGGTAGGGGACATCGGTGAATTTTAGAGTGGCTTCGCTCTTGATCTTATATAACAAGGGGGAAGATGGCTTCATTTTATGACGCGATGTTGCCTTCCGGTTCGGGAACACACTGAACAGCTGTTCGCATACTCCGAGATTTTCTCTCACTCTCCCTACCTCGTGCCACCGCAGCTCTAGCCTCTATTCCTCGGTCGTGAATTCTGCGGTCTTCCTGTTGATCGACGATTCAATTGTGCCTCCACTGCACATCCCTCTTACCGTAGCATCGACAGATGGAATGAGACGATGAGATCATTTCGCTTTTCATTCTTCAACTGTTGCCGTAAACAAAAAGCTCGGAGATGGTCTGCCAAAATGGGTGGGGCCCCTTGGGTAGAAGTCCATATAAGGCATGCAAGGTGAAAGGTGACGGCGCTGATTGAACCCATAAAATACTCCGTACACTTGATTCACTCATTTCCCCCCTCCTTGATAGAGCATGACATACCAAGGTCCTACACGTCAACATTTGCGTCGAGCGGTTGTATGCCAATTCAACGCAAAAGACGGATGACAGCCACCTTGTCAATGTAATAACACTGTTCCTCGGACACGCGAACTGTCTAATGATCCAAAGTACTGCGAAGGACGACCATTTGACAATCTGCTGTGCCAAGACGTCCCCTCCCTGCAAGGTTGTCACTTATGCCACCGTTCTCTGATCGCTTTCCCGCCATAGCACGCTGCCTCACGTCATGGATAGTCCGAATTTCGTCATTGTGCGTCTGACCTCTTCGTCTCTTCGAGAATAGGCTTATAGGGTGGGGGATTTTCCGTGTCATGACAGTGAGCATGACATGTGCGAGATGGGGGGAACGTGGTCGAGGAAAATGATGATACAACGGCGGAGTGAAGTCGTCTAGGCACACTTACAGGTGGAACTTATAATTGCCCCGCCCGCGTTTTTTTTTTTTTGCTGGGCTAATCGCGACATCGTTCATCGCCCGATCGGACTTGCGTGCTCCACACACCCAAACCGCGCGCAGTGAACACTGAAAGGGTGGGGGGGGGAAGGGGGCGGTGATCAGCGTCTAGTGTTATGGAAAGTGTAGTGGTGACAGCTGCCGAGACCTTGTGTTTCCGCTTGGTCGTAGAAGGCGTTGGTTTTGGTAGAGTTCTTACTAGTTCCAGTTTGCCACAACGACAATGAGGACGGCAACCTACTTCTTCCACCGGCAGTCCTGTAACCTGTTTGCAACAAGGAAAATGTAACTTCCGGTCCGCGAAGTGTCGTGAGGTGGCGAAATTTCCTCGTCCAAAGATCTAACCTTGCCACGCAGGGCTCAAACCATCGTACGTTTAACTATAACATGAACAGGTAAGTATGAGTAGACGTTGTGAACAGCGACCACATGGACCCCACGCACCATAGGTTCAGGTCCGATCACCTCCAGGCAACATTCTAGTTCCGAATTACACTGCTCGCCTGTCCATGTAACGTCATATCGAGTGCGAGGTACACCGCGTCAACGAACAAGATTGGAAAGCTAGCACATCGGACGATTTAACGGATGTCAGCATCTGTGTTATCCATCTCCTCAACACGCTCCTAGAGCATCGTCGGGCGTGCTAAAATGTGACTGTTGATCGGTAGGGTTCCTGTGGTGGTGGATCGTAAGTTGTGGCAAGGACTCGTGCACTTTGGGGCGCACCTCCCTGTCCTCGCCCGACTGCGTGCGAGAGCTCTCGTTTGACGACGTAGAAGCCGGATACTAGCAGCAGAAACTCAAGGGCTTCCGGTTATGTATGTCGACCTGTATTTTTTTCTTCGTATATGCCCTGCAAGGTATGGAGAAAATTCAACATACGAGGATTTCGTTGTACCGCAGCACCGGTACCTGACTCAAGCTTCCAACCAAACGCTACGGGTGCTTGTCATATCTTGAGTAGTGTTGCCGCAAGGTAAGGTACCTTAAGGCTAAGGTCACCTTAATGTGCCAAACTCGTTTGTTTGCACACCTTAAAGCACCTTAAGGTTGCCTCGTGGCTTGTGCAAACATAGGAAAAGAGTGATGAGTCTGATTTCATCAATCTGGATAAGATTTGGTCACGGGCGGCGAACGCGCTCACAATCTTGACGCGTCGCGTCGATTTTACTGCAAGTGAATACTCTCATATCTCTTCTGTGGTGCGCTTTCTCTCACTCATTTCTGTATTGATGGCGGTGACCACAGTGGTGCTCCAATCCAATATTTTATTGTCATGATTCCACTACAGGGGAGTGCGTGTAGCCATAGTTCACCACCTTTCCAGGCTTTCTGTTCTCTCTCACATCTGTACCTGTTGAGTCTAATATATTGCCTGTATCCATGCCTAGCTGTCCAGGAGACATAAAAGGTTCTGCTTTTACAGCCCTCTATTCTCAGCCACCCAATGTCTGATGAGAACTGGCAATGCTTTTGTGGAAGTGCTACCCGGAATCACTGTGTTTGCTTCCCAGGAAATCATCAGTCACCTCCCTCTAGTCATCTCTCATCACAGGCAGGCTCTTCTACACAGAGTTTCATGCCGACACCATCACAACATGCTTTTAACTCCCTTGGCCCCACTTATCCTGGCTACCCACAATATGCAGGCCCCCCAGCTGCTTCATATGCCTATGCAGCTCCTTATGGCACACCTGCCATGTTGTTGTCTCATTCTGCACCATATAATGGACAGTTTTACTTCACTAACATGTTTGCTCTGGGATCCAATTCCACATTGCCAATGTTTCCTCAACAGCATATCCTGAGCAGCTCCTCTGCTGTCAACATCACTGCCTTGAATCACACACCTCATGCTATCCGAAACCATCGAAAAAGGGCAGAGCCAACCACTTCGGCACCTTGTAAATGGCAACGAGTCACAACAGCTCCCTGTAAGGGGACACTATCTCATTCCATTATTACATTCCTTTTTCTCTACACTCATTACATATTCATGGTAACCAAAAGTATTTGCACTTATGTAACAGCTGTCACATGGATGTCATGATATGTCCTCACATCAAGATGCTCAGGGTGGATGATTCTCCATAGGATTCAATGCATATATTTCTAACCTTGGTGTGTATATGTATGTAACATCAGAAATGGGTATGACCTCCCTTTGCTCCCAAAACCGAAGCTGCTTGATCAGGCATGTGGTCAATGTGTTTGTTGATGGTGTCGACTGATATCTCATCCCAAGCAGTGTGAACAAATTGTTTTAGCTCATCAACAGTAGTCGGGGAATGTGAATGATGTTGCAGGATGCATTTGAGCTCGAGCCAAACTGGTTCTATGGGATTGAGATCAGGAGAATTGGATGGATGGAAGAAAAGTGGTATCTCATGATGTGCAAGCCATGCCAACATGGATTTGCTTTTATGTGTGGGTGCATTATCCAGCAACTGTTCATCCTTACACCATGTAACATAAATGTGACCACATTTGTCACCAACATGGACATAGCATTCATCAGAAAAGATCACCTGACACCAATGGACTCTCCTCCAAGACCAGTAAGCCTTTCCCCAGAAAAGTCAGAGTCATTTATGATAGGGAGTGTGGTAAGGAACCCTGCATGCAACTCGACGGTGATAACCCTGGGCTGCAAGGATGCATTGAATAGTTGTTATGGAGACATTGGCTGAAATTTGGTTGGCAATCTGTCAGAGTGGCATGCAGTGGTTTTTCCTGGCAGTTCGAATGATTTCACATTTGTCATAGTCTGTCAGGGTGCTAGGTCGACCACTGCAATGTCTGTTTGAGGCAGAGCCAGTCTGCTTGTATCATTGGATGATGTATTGTGCTGTGTGAGGTGGGATGTTCTCTTGAGAGGCAGCAGCAGTGGCATTTCCAGTGGCAAGATAGAAGCCAATGATGTGGTTTTTGGTTGGGGTGTTGACTTCATGCCCTTTCTTGTGTGAATGGGACATTTGTAGAAAATTACGACATGGCCATTCACAGTCCACAAACACAAACATGACTACACTAGTTAGGGACATGTTATATAAGTGTAAATACTTTTGGTTACCATAAGTATACTTACTTCTAGATACAACATCTCCAGATGAACCCCGCCTCCGACGTCCACCTCCACTACCAACTCCGAGTCCTGCTTTGTCGGACTCCAGACTTTGGCCTTTGGAATGCCATGTGCATCAGCTCATTGTTTTGCCCTGCACCACAGTATAGGGGGCCTATAACTATACAGTTTATCAGCCACTAGATTTGTTCTCTTTGGATTTCCCCTTTGCCAGGTGTATCATTCCCCAGTATTTACCACATTTGTCTAATAAACTTTGGATTTCCCCTTTGCCAGTCTTGTATGAGCCTACAAGCCTTTAAGGGTTGCCCTTACACTCCCACTCCTACATCGAACAATGCGATGGCCACATGCTCTCAACTGACTTTGAGTATGCCCGAACTTAAGGAGAAGTAGGAGGCTATCCATTTCTATGAACTTGACAACCTTCAACTTAAGGTCCTCAATGAAATTTGGGAATTCCTTTCCATTCCACATGCAGTACAAGAACTTGTGTCAGCAGAACAAACACCTACACTTCCTGTTGCCCTTCCAGCCTACAAAAAGTTTATTGTGCTCCTCAAGCTGGTCAAGAACAAGCTCCCAAACATTTTGCACAGCATGGATGCAGTGATTGAGAAGCTTGAGACATACCTTACAAAGACTCAGACAACGCAGATTTACACATTGGCCCTTGGTAGGTTCTTAAGCCTTTATCTGATTGCCCTCTCTTACATTCTGATAGTCATCAATCCGACAGTTGAGCTTGACTGGTTAGAGAAGCATTGGTCAGCCACTGATGTCACAGAAGTCAAACAATGGGTTTAGGAAGCTATCAGTTGCCATTTGTCTTCCACATTGAAGACTATGCTAATATCATTTCATACAGATGCTGGAGTATCAGAAATCTTTGTGCTTGTCCATCAATGGTGCCACCAGTCCCTCTTTGACATCTACTTTGGGTCAGCGAATTATGCATGTGTCATCAGCATCCAGTGCAGCTCATTCTCAGCGGTCCAGTTTTGCTCATATTGCTACTCTCAAGTATTCACTCTCTGCACCCATGGTCACATCATCTTTGGATTCAAATGCAATGGCACAGCCTCAAACCTGTGAGATGACCACTAAAGAGTGCAAAGCAGCTGAGCTGGCATGGGATCAGCAGATTGTCGATGCCAAGCTCAAGAGATACTTGGATGAGGGTGTGATGACAGATGATGCAGCACTTGAGGACTTTGACCTGTGCCTGTATTGGTGGGTGTGTCATGACATACTTGTTCCTCTATCTGTGTTAATTCTAGGTATTTTTTAGTCCAACAAACATAACTTTAAACTGTTATACTGCATTGCTTTGGACATATTGCCAGTGCAGGCGTCATCTGTGCCATCTGAACATGTATTCTCATTAGGGAAGGAAACTGATACCCTCCAGCAAAACAGGCTCTCATCAGAGATGATCGAAGTCCTTCAGATTCTCAAGTACTCTTTTAAGGCTGAACATCTCAATTTTGATGACAGCTGGGTAGCTCGTGAGGAGGAATTGACTGTCCCAGATATTGCATCTGAAGTCCTTGACAAGCTTCTTGCAACTCAACAACTTGAATTGCTTTTGCAGATCTTTTCTTAAGTGTAGACAGTACATTTGACATCAAAAACATACTATTATACCATAGCTAATATCTTAATGCATGAACATTGGCATGGATGATCTGCCCTCCTCCCTACGCAATGCTGTGTGATGGGATCAACCTTAAGGGACCTTAAGGTCACCTAAGGTGAAACACACATCACCTTACCTTGCAGCAACACTAATCTTGAGTGTTCAAACATCTGTAATCATAGTCATAGTTATATAAATGGTGTGGGGAGGCAACAACCCCACCCACCATCCCACTGTCTAATACATAATTACCCATGTGTAACCCATGATTATTCTCTTGCTAATATGGTGCAGCCTTCTGCTCTGGTGAGTAAGGATAAATCAATAGGTTTTGTGACATGAAAGTCAGGCAGATATTTACCTGAGGACTGAGAACCTGTTATGATTTTACTTTTCTACGGACATCTTGGACCTCGGACGCCTTCGGTCCTCATTGTCTCCTCGTTCCTTTACCTATCGCCGCTGTACCATTTAACCTATTTATCGTTGACAGATCATCGTCGTCTTCACAGCCCAGCTGTTCGACTTCCTATCACTCCCCTTCACTACTCTCATCTCTTATCAGGAGTCTGTCAACGTTCCTATGATACCTGGGCCCCGACGGTCATCCTATTTACACATACCGGCCCCCATCTCTTTAGCACGGACCATCAACACTAGTATAAAAGACGTAGTACTTACAATAGTATTCGGTAGCTTGATCTATTGAATCCTACGGGACTTACTCGCCTCTCAGCTCACTCAGAACCAGAACGACTTTCGTCTTAGCAACTGCTAGACGATCCCGACATAGTCTTAGCTCTTAAGCGGACTATCGACTACCTATTCGCTCCATCGGCTAAGGTAGGACTTCAGCTAGGCAACAACCGCTGATAGTCAGACACAGAAGATCCTTGATTGAGTTGTTAGAGATGTCAGTCCTAACAAAAGATCAAGCTCGACACCGAACGCCTACCTATCTAGGTATAGGCAACCCCACCAGACAAGACGACTTCCAGGACCAGACGGTCGGGAACTTACGGATTAGGATCTAACAACACCTATTCCTCTTCATCAGATACAGACGACTACGCATCACCTAGTGAAGGCGAGACCTCACCGATCGTAGAAGACTACCCAGAGGTAGAACACGAAACAGAACCAGATACAGACCCACTAGCAGAGTCTATTCTAGGAGTTATCGAACCCAGAACCAGTCACTCCTATCAACCCTTCGAACCACCCGGAACTCCACAGAACTTACCTCCTTTACCACTACCCCCAGTTATCACACTACCTCCGATGGCAACTGTTACCTCAGAAGCCCGAATCAGTCCTCTGTCTCCCTTTACAGGAGATCGGGAACTCTTGAAGATGTTCATACTCGAGTGTATGGTTTATTTGAAACTAAATCCCACTCAGTATGATACCGACACGAAGAAGATAGCTTTCATGCTATCGTACATCAAGGGCGGAACTGCTGCTGCTTGGAAGGAAGTCAAGCTTGACAGCTTGAAGAGCCTGAACGATTGGGGGACACTCACTGCCTTCCAAGCTGAACTAGAAGCGGCTTTCGCTCCTGTCGACCCACAGGGACAGGCTAGAACGAAACTCCGCACCCTCAAACAGACCGGGACAGCAGAGGAGTACGTTGCCGAATTTAAAATTCAGGCAGGAAGAAGCGGTATCACCGAAGCAGCTTCTTTGATCGAGTACTTCATGGAAGGACTCCATCCGAAGTTGCTATCAAAGATCTTTGATATGGATACCATGCCCACGACTACTGATGGATGGCAACAAGCGGCCATCAAATACGATAACCAGTGGCGTCGTTCGCGGGCCCTGGCATCCAGATTCTCGAAAGGGATGGCTACTAAGAGCCACACCCCTTCCACTTCCCACCCGACACCCCGATACATCCCACGTGACCCCAACGCGATGGATGTCGACCGTCTCACTCTTGAAGAGAGAGACAACCACATGAAGAAAGGCTTGTGCTTCGAATGCCACCAGCCGGGTCACCGTGCCAGCGACCACAAGAAGGGGGTCATCCCCAACGACCCCAGGAAATTTCATTTCCAACAGAAGCCCAACCTGAAGAAGGGAAGGGACGCCTACTTAAAGATGAAGGCTTTAATTGCGGAACTCCCTGATGACGAAAAGGAGGAATGCATGAAGCATCTAGAGGACGAGGGTTTTTAAAGCAGCAGTCTGCCTCAACGTCAGTACCCGCCACCGTTTCCATTTCTACTGTAATACTAGCCGAGAATTCAAAATCTTTTCGAATCCCCATCTCGACTAGTATCAGTGAAAGAAACGTCGACACACAAAGCCTTGTGGACTCTGGAGCAGAAGGACTTTTCTTGGACAAGACCTTTGCCAAGGAAAACAACGTTCCTGTGAAGAAACTCCGGGAACCAATCAGGACAAGAAATGTAGACGGAACATACAACAAAGCCGGACCCATCACCCACTACACCTGGTTGACGAACAAGATAGGAAAGCTCGTAACATGAGACCTCTTCCTTATTCAAGACCTAGGAGATGAGGATATGATTCTCGGACTCTCCTGGCTCAAGAAATATAACCCAAATATTAACTGGGAAACCGGCCAACTCAAAATCGATCCAAAACGCACAAGAAGGACCTTTTCTTCTATCCTCAAGGAGAAGAACGAAATCCGACGATTGATGACAGAAGGAACCACTTCGACTATGACACCCTCGAAACGGACTTTTGGATCCGCCCTTAAAAAGGCTGAGGAAATCAGAAAGTTAAGAGTTAAAGTTAAGGCTACTCTTGACCGAAAGACTAAAGAACAGGACACCCGCGAAATTGAATCGCTTCCCAAGGAGGAAGTTATTCAAACCAAGATTCATCCGAAGTCAACTATCGAAGAGGTTGACGAAGAAGAACCCCAATTTGTTGGACAAACATTGGGGCTAGATGAACCGATCATTATGGACGACCAGGATATGGTACAAGAACCAATCTTAGAAACTCCACAGGAAATACCCATCACGGAAATGAAAGAACAGGATGATACCCCGAGGATACTACCAGAAGAACTTCTTCCTGAAGAAGATTTCTTAGCTGACGATGAACTAATCATCAGCTATATCCAGGGGGAACCGGTTTTAGGCATATTCGAAGGTAAAGAAACCCCTCTAACAGAGGAACACAGAACCTCCGAATATACAGTCAAACAGAAAGGCACAACCATGGGAAGATTTATCAAAGCCCTCCATACCCTAACACATTCCTATAGTCAGCACATATGGATCAGGCAGAAAATCTCTATCGCTCAAGAGTTAGCTCACCTTCGTACAGCCGAAGAGAAGGAACAGCCCAAGAAAACGATAGACAAGATGCTGCCTGATTACTACAAGGAATACAAGGAGGTCTTCGAAAAGAAAGCATCGGAACGAATGCCTAAGCGAAGAACCTTCGACCACGCAATAAACCTACAACTGGACGCCGTACCTTGGGATTGCAAGGTGTACCCCTTGTCCCCGAAAGAACAGGAGAAACTCGACGAGTTTCTAAAAGAAAACCTCCGGAAAGGATACATCCGTTATTCGAACTCCCCCATGGCTTCTCCCTTCTTCTTTGTCGCAAAGAAGGAAGAAGGAGCGCTTAGACCATGCCAAGATTATCGATACTTGAATAACATGACAATCCCAGATACGTATCCCCTACCCCTCATCAGCGAGCTAATGGAAACTCTGAAAGGAGCAACCATTTTTATGAAACTCGACCTACGTTGGGGATACAATAACGTCAGAATCAAGGAAGGCGACGAATGGAAGGCCGCGTTCAAGACGAACCGCAGTCTATTCAAACCAACAGTGATGTTCTTTGGACTGTGCAATTCACCTGCGACATTCCAAAGAATGATGAACGAATTATTCCGGGACATGATTAATGAAGGCTGGATCATTATCTACATGGATGATATCCTTATATTTTCGGACAACCTCGACGAACACCAGAAGCGTACGCTTTGGGTACTACAACGTTTGAAGGAAAACAATCTTTTCCTCAAACTAGAGAAATGCACCTTCGAGACGGACAAGATCGAATATCTAGGGATGATCATCACCCCAGATCACGTCTCGATGGACCTGGCAAAACTTGCAGGAATTAAAGACTGGCCTACCCCTACCACCGTGAAGGGGGTACGCTCATTCCTGGGTTTTGGAAACTTTTACCGGAAGTTTGTCAGTCACTTTGCGGACCTAGCTCAACCATTACATGAGCTGACGAAGAAGGATAAACACTGGGAATGGACAAAGGAAAGGAACGACGCCTTCGAAAAACTCAAGGCCGCATTCCTGAAAGCTCCAGTCCTGATCATGCCTGACAGGACGAAGCCCTACCTAATCGAATCGGACGCATCGAAATGGGCAACCGGAGGAGTTATTTGCCAACAGGACATTAATGGCGACTGGCACCCATGTGGATACATATCGCATGCCTTCGACGCGACACAACGGAACTACCAGATCTATGATCGAGAACTATTAGGAATCATCCGCGCACTTGAAACATGGCGACACCTGATTCAAGGCAACGGATTCCCTACTGCAATACTCTCGGATCACAAAAATCTGACGTATTTCTGGACCGCCCAGAAACTGAACAGGAGACAAGCGAGATGGAGTCTTTATTTATCCCTGTTTGACCTAAAATTGATCCACGTTCCAGGATCAAAGATGGTACAATCAGATGCCCTGTCACGACGACCCGATCTCTGTCCAGAAGATGACAACGATAATGAGGATATTATCGTCCTACCCGATAACTTGTTCATCCAGACAATAGATTTAGATCTCAAAAGTGCTCTGGCTCACGCACTAATGAAAGACGAAGTAATGATGGACGCCATCAATACTTTGAAAACGAAGGGGGTGCCACCTACTAAATCGGCACTAGATGATTGGAAGATCGAGGATGACATGCTATTTTTCCGAGAAAAATGCTATGTCCCAGAAGATCTTGAACTCCGACGGCGTATCGTGGAACGATACCACGATTCCCTTATTGCAGGACACCCGGGTCAATATAAAACCATGGAATTAGTCAAGCGTGACTACTGGTGGCCGGGTATGTATACTTTTATAAAGAAATATGTTGACGGCTGCGCCACTTGCCAACAAATGAAGGTCAATACTCATCCAACGGTGGCGCCGTTGATGCCGATAAAATCAACTACCACAAAGCCATTCGCACAGATTTCCATGGACTTCATCACAGACCTCCTGGAACGCAATGGATCTGATTCAATCATGGTCGTGGTAGACCATGGGCTTACGAAGGGGGTAATTTTCATCCCCTGCAACAAAACGATTGATGCATTAGGAACTGCGGACCTCCTTTTGCAAAACGTATACAAACGGTTCGGACTCCCTGATACAATCATCTCTGATAGGGGTCCCCAATTCGCAGCACGAGTTACAAGAGAACTCGGACGATTGCTAGGCATCAAACTCGCCTTAAGTACAGCCTATCACCCACAAACTGACAGACAGACGGAATGGCTAAACCAAGAACTTGAGGTTTACCTCCGGATATTCTGCTCAAACAACCCCGAAACATGGAAGGATCTCTTACCATTAGCAGAATTCACACATAACAACAGGATCCACTCTGCTCGAAACGCCTCACCATTTTACCTCATGATGGGCTTCGATCCTCGAGGTATCCCCACTCCATATCCGAAAACTGATGTACCCGCAGTCGAACAACGGATCGTCGCCTTGCAACGCGCAAGAGACGAAGCTCTGGCAACACACGAATTAGCCAGACAGAAAATGATGAAGCATACGATCAAGGGGTTCAAACCCTTCGAAAAACATGACAAGGTCTGGCTAGAGAGCAAAAACTTGAAGATTGGATACCAAGCTAGGAAACTGGCACCCAAACATGAAGGACCATTCGAAATCACGGAAGTTTTAGGACCCTTGACATACCGCCTGAAACTCCCCAGCCAATGGAAGATCCATCCTGTCTTCCATGCCACGCTATTGACACGATTCGAAGAAAACGACGTCCACGGCCCCAATTTCCTGAAACCTCCCCCTGACCTAATAGAGGGAGAAGAGCAATACGAGGTGGAGGCCATTGTAGCCCACAAGAAGATCGGAAAAGGTTACTGATATCTAATCAAATGGAAAGGTTACCCAACATCAGAAAATACGTGGGAACCATCGGCTAACCTTGATCTTGCCGAAGAGATTTTGATCGACTACAAAAGGAGACGACGGCTGTGACTCTCCCATCAACCATCATGTCGAAAACCATGGCAGTCCTTGCTTCTCTCCTCACTTTCCTATTCTTGGTCGGCACTTGGGTCGTCGCATCCCAATTTTATTTCGATCTTCGGAGTTTCCGACGAAATTACCTCACCGAATCTCGTCCCTCGTCCCCCCTCATGTTTGGACGACTCACCCTCACACAGGAAGACATCGAAGAACTTGCCAGGCAACCTCCTCCCATGTTATACCTACCATCACCTCGACCTCATGGAACGTGAACAGCCGAAACATTTGCTATGCGACCACATCCCATACAGTATCGATCATCACCCCTACATCGTGAAATGCAATCAGCGTTTCTAGGGGTTCCTATCGAACCAAGATCCCGTTCCCTGTAAGATGAAACGCGACCACCATCCTCTCTCGTATATAAAGATACCCTCGCAAACGAAGAAACCCAACCAAAAGAAAACCTATTCAACAAACCATCTATCATTCCCCTCTAATCATGTCCGACGATACATTCCCCGCTCCTTACCCCCCAGTCTTCTACCGAGCCCTCCGAAAGGCCAGACAGTGGATGGCCCAGGAGAACCACGCAGCCGACCTTGTCGTGAACACCAGTGACAACATTATCACCGGACCCCTTGCCAGAATCGCTTACGAAGCGTTCCAACGACAGAGAAACCTGATCCAACAGGTAAATACTCTAGAGACTATAATAGCAAATACTGTGGAGGAGATTGAATGAGCGGACCACGCCTTGGACGACACTCTTCTCTCCATGCTACACCTAGGACCAGAGGCCCTCCTAAATGGCATGGATACCCTCCCGCGAACCCCAGAAATGCCGTACGCTGGTGTACCATATTTCCCCACTCCGCCTAGAATAGGCTCACCCGAAATCCCCATTCCCCCCGAAACTCTCCCTCCCCCAGTCTCCCGACGAACATCGCCATGGCTAACGTTGTCACCCGAACCCGCCGTCAATGACTCTCCGCCGATTTCCAGCGACTCGGCCAAAGAAGAAACCATCCCAATCAGAAAACCATCCCCCGCTTGTCGAAGAACGCACTCAGTTCAACATAAGAAGAAGACGCGTTCTCCCGAAAAGTCGGCTATACCCGGCTCCTCCTCCTCTCATGCCATCGTCGTCTCACCGTCTCCTCCCCCTCCACAGAAACGTCGATCTCTCGCAACAAAGCGACGAGGGACCTTGTGCAACAATTGCGGCAAACCCGGGCACATCTACCGAAACTGTCCCAACTATACCTGCCCCCGCTGTCACACCCCACAGCCGGGACACCAACCGGAGAATTGTCGATTCTCCGCAGAGTATAACGATAGTCCGAGGGATTATGCTGACGACTATGACGACCCCATCGACGAAGAAGGGATCGCCAACACCACTGGGGAGCCTTACGGATGTTGAAGTCAGGGACTTCAACGGTAGAGGGGGGGTAATGTTACGATTTTACTTTTCTACGGACATCTCGGACCTCGGATGCCTTTGGTCCTCATTGTCTCCTCGTTCCTTTACCTATCGCCGCCGTACCATTTAACCTATTTATCGTTGACAGATCGTCGTCGTCTTCACAGCCCAGCTGTTCGACTTCCTATCACTCCCCTTCACTACTCTCATCTCTTATCAGGAGTCTGTCAATGTTCCTATGATACCTGGGCCCCGACGGTCATCCTATTTACACATACCGGCCCCCATCTCTTTAGCACGGACCATCGACACTAGTATAAAAGACGTAGTACTTACAATAGTATTCGGTAGCTTGATCTATTGAATCCTACGGGACTTACTCGCCTCTCAGCTCACTCAGAACCAGAACGACTTTCGTCTTAGCAACTGCTAGACGATCCCGACATAGTCTTAGCTCTTAAGCGGACTATCGACTACCTATTCGCTCCATCGGCTAAGGTAGGACTTCAGCTAGGCAATGACCGCTGATAGTCAGACACAGAAGATCCTTGATTGAGTTGTTAGAGATGTCAGTCCTAACAGAACCGAGGCATTGTGAGGCAGTCTGCAGAGCATCCCCGTAATAGCAGCTGCAGAAACCACAGGTGCCTTGAGTAGCATATGCGAGCAGACTCAGCCTGTCAGGACTAACAATCAACAATCCTAGGGTCTGAGTGTAGAAATCTGACTGCACATACATCAATTAATAGTGCCCAGGAACCATGAAACAACCTAACTTGTTCATCTGGGGTGGTGGGGCATTACACTTGATACCCAGATTTTCCATCACTGGCTGTCCTGATGATGAAGGAGATGGTGGCAGTGAACTGAGCAGATGTTGGCATTGTCCGAGAACTCAACATTCTCACCAACCGACATCCCCACTACTATCACTGATGGGGTGTTTCACCACACCACTGATAATGCTCTCTTTCCACAACACATCACCCAACCACCTGGATATTCTGGATCTGAATGCAAGTACACATAAGAGTCCTTGTTTCCATTTTTCTGTGTTTTTATCACTGCACTGAGGATGGCAGGAGGTGGTTCAAGCATCAAAATTCATGTTTTTTAGATCTGACGAAGCGAGGACTTGGGCAATCATGCTCAAACTTTGTGTGGAACCATGAATTGTATATTTGTGCAGGTCTGCACAATCTCTGGGCCAGCAGAGCACTGTCACTGGAGGATGGCAATCCGAAAGCTCTGAGCATGACGGTTTGCACTCCGTCCTGCCATTCTGGGCTTGGGATCAACCAAAATTGGCAGAGTGCTGACACTGAGCTGTCAAAATCACCATGACCCGAGCGTGACAGTGTGGTGAAACACTAGGTCCTTTTTCCATCGGCATTCGTTCCACATCTTCCTCAACTTTTGCAGTAATAATTAGAGATTCAGAAAGCTAAGAAGTCAAGCTTTCGATTGGTATAGGCCATCATTATGATCTCTGAAGCAGAGCAATGGTTATCGAGGAATCAAAAAACGTGGTGAAACACCCCATCAGTGATAGTAGTGGAGGAGGAGGAGGAGGAGTTTATTATACTGACTAGGTCCCCAATTGGAACAGCCAGTTCATCGTGATTGCTACTTATGTAATAAGCTACCTAAATAATAGATATACCAGTAACTAATTCCTTTCACGAAGCCACAATACACACACACCCACCAAGGAGTGTGGAGACAAATACCTGTACCCAGATAACCTCTGGCCTGTTTGGCAGGATAACACGAGTAAAACCCTATGGGAATCTGAGAGCAGTTCCCCACTCAACAGATATAACTCTTCGTGATCCAAGGTCACACCAGTGATATAGCAGATGTCAACTCTTCCTAAGAGCACGCATGTGAAAAAACAGTGTCACATAATGAGGGGCATAGGTTCCCTCTGAGCAAGATAAATAGGCTCAGCATAGAATACCTGAAGTACATCATATGCGAATTTTGCCAAAAGTGATACAGTTACACGTTGGGCTAAGAGGCCACGCAGTAGAAGCAAAGGATCATGGTAACCAGTACGGAATCCTGGCAGGGACAAGTCAACCTGTATCCAGAATCTGTCACGGAGGATGTGAATGGGCTCATGTTGACAGACAATAAGGGCATGCACTGCATCTTCTAAATAAATCTTACAAAACCTACATAGCCGTAATTCTCGTGGCACTGGAGGTCTACGTCTTTCATTCCATCGCAGACGCTCCATTGCCAAGGAATGGCATGATAACACAATGTGGGTTAATGCCTTCCTATGTTTGGGTGTCTTGACCCGCAGATAGTGTCGAAATGCAAGAACCATTTTAACCAAATTGTTGTCAGTGGAATCCTGAAAACGGGACATATTCGACTCGTGCTATGCTATTGTATCCCTGTTCCTGTCCTCCTTCCATTGGGCTCAAAACAGGGACATTCGAGGCGACCTTCAGCCTGAACTGACCCCCGGACGGGTATTGCATTCTGGCCTCTGAAGGGCATCCCAGACCAGTGCCATGCATACGCTCGCTGACGCCAGCAGTGATTTCGTTCAAGGAATAACAGAGGCTTGGGACAATGGAAGACTGCACCTCAGAAATCTAAGGTACGTAGTCTTACCCTCCTGCTCCTCAATCGGGTGCTTACGCAGTTTCGTTGTGTAGGACTCGAACGTAACGCTCATGTAAGGTGTTACTGTCGCCGAGTGAATGGAAACTTCACCAGATGGGTCTGCATCCTGACCGGCTTTCATCTGGTCCAACACGGTGTCAACACCCGCCGTCAACACCCCGACTTCGAGCTTCCCCCACCACATACTATCGGGGAAATATCCACCTATGCTTCGCCCTGCCAACGCTTGTCTCCACGCCCAGCACAATCCGTACCCAGCTTACAAACGTAGTTTCTGCTCGTTCTGTCCACGCTTCGCTCACCACGATGCTGTGATGAGCGTTTACGATACCACGTGGACATCCACACGCATCTACGTCCCGAAGAGGATCGCAAGCTCAGTGAGCGCATGCTACAGCCCAGTCTTGGCAATTGCAATTCTATCGCATTGCGAAGTCTTCAGATGAGCGAACAGAGACGAGAGTGCTGCCCCCCTCAAATGGGCTGCAGGAGGCGCATACCTAGAGACAGAAGTTTGACGCTAAGCTGCGGAGGAATGAATGCCATCTCAATGCTAGCGGATTTACTCCAGGTATGTCGAATTGCGTTCCTCGACCTTTCGTTCCCTGAGATGCGTGTGTACAGACATCTGCGATGTAATTTACTTAGTCCTGCAAACGTACCAGTGGATGTCACGATCCACGCCGACTGTGGTGCCCGCCCACTTCGCTTTCCCAGTTACGCCTAGGCTTGATCGCGTACCAATTCACGTTCTCT
This sequence comes from Lyophyllum decastes, assembly GCA_025854295.1. Classification (NCBI taxonomy): domain Eukaryota; kingdom Fungi; phylum Basidiomycota; class Agaricomycetes; order Agaricales; family Lyophyllaceae; genus Lyophyllum; species Lyophyllum decastes. The sequence continues at coordinate 1,885,171 of CP107712.1, read as the reverse complement.
CGTGGGCCCCAAGTCCATTTAGCGGTCCCCTTCGACGACGATAGCGACGAGACGAAGATCTATCTCGCAGGATTGCATTTACCCATCGGCGGAGCGAAACAATATGAAGGGTGCCAGAAGTCTTTTTACGCGTTAATTCCGGTACGTTATTCCGATGCTTTGGCTGACGTTTCACCCTGACACCAATGTATGTGCATAGGCTCGGCCTATGTGACACCGCTATTTTTTCGCAGGGTCAAGCACAATACTCATGACTCGGCGGTGGCAGCGACCTCCCCGATCTCTTGAATTGCGGCTAGAACTGATGGAGTGTATTCTGAAGCTATGAAGCGGTTCTGCTTATGACCCGGTTTCCATTATTAGGCCGTGAGACATCGACAAACCATCCCCATCACCACGACCACTTCCACATCCGACGGACCCGCATCGCGTCCTCACCCACGTTGGATATCTTGCTCCAACAAAAGTTCGCTTCCATTGCCAGCCCCGCGTCCCGGACTTGTGTGGTCACCTGTTATAATGCGCATTCTGGAGCTGCTCAACCGTGACTAAGAATGAGGCTGATAAGATGTTTAAGCACTCGTGATCGAGGCGTTTAGGGCTCGCGGTGCCGTCGGGTTTCAATGTTATCGGGTGAATACGCTCGCCCGGTCGCGAAGGGAGATTAGGTTCGCTGCAGTACCGTGAGCTCTCTCTCTCTCCTCTCTCTTGGACGTTATTGATGCTGAGTGTTGGTATAGGACGGCCTCCCGCTCCACCCAAAGCGCTATCTTATCATACAACAAGAGTATCGTGTATCCATAGAAAATATTTAGTAGCACAAGTTTGTAAAACAACCTTCATCCCATATCCGTCTTTTACCCAGATCATGATTCCCGTCTTCAAACTGAACTGCTGTCCAGGGTGAGGAGGCCTTCAAGATCGCTGACTGATATGAGTTCAACTCGCCCCTCCGCAACGTCATGAGAACGAGCAAGTATGAAGAGGTCGAGGTTTTCAGCTGGTCTATTGTCGACAGGTAGATTCCAGGCGTGCTGCCGGATCACGATCTCCTGCATTGTAGGGCGCTGATCGGGATATGGGCTCCAACAAGCTTGCATCAACGACCAAATGGTCTCTGTTAAGCCCCACAATGTCCAACTGGGAGACGCTGGTGGTCGAGACGGTCTACGACCGTCTAGCACCTCCATGAGTATCTTGACGTTTCTATTTAGTTCAAAGAAAGGTATATTGCCCGCGAATATCTGAATAAGACTTTGAGCAAAAACCGAAGGCCCCAGAGAGTGGCAAGTACCTCGTAACAAACATTAGAAAAAGCATATACGTCACTGGCCTTACTGTTGAGAGCAACATCGGCATCTTCGGTGTCGACCCACAATTCAGGAGCCTGCCATCGAATCGTACCACCTCTTGAAGCCACTATCGACTCAGGATCCAACAAACCAGCATCCAAGACTGAAGAATGCCCAAAATTCGCTATACGAGCTATTCCAGAACCACTGACAAGAATGTTCACCTGTAGCATGTTTTTCAGTGAGAGTCTAGAAAAATAATGGAAGTGGTTACCCCCTTGAGGTCACCATGGACTATGTTATTTGAGTGTAGGTATTCCAGCCCTGATGCCACGTCCAAAACCTTTGTCTCCGTCAGTAAAAGCACTGCGGGGGATAAAACAGTAAACACCCACCAGAAGTATTCTCTTAGTATTGGGATAGTCCTCTAGAAAGCTCGTGACGTTGCCATTTTCCATCCAGGGAAAGACTATGCATGGCACTGATTTGTACTCGAATAGACCGTAACAAGGATGTATATTACGGTGTGACAGCTGGCTCCATAAGATTGCCTCCCTGGGGACAGACTTTCCAACAAGTCCTATTAGCATCTAGATAACAAGTCTCGTAAAAAAAAACTGTTACCATCAAAACCGGCGCGGTGTCTGAACGTCTGAACAATCGCGGGACTTTCAAACAGATGGAGATGTCGCGGAAGCGCCCCTTGTACACATCGGCAAAACCGCCCGAGGCTACCGGATGGTCACCCACGATGTTGACGTCTCCCAACCCATAACAGGCCGGATAAAGCCCAGTCTGCGTCGACAACCTCTGCGTAGCAACGAGAAGATTTTGCCTGAATCGTTTGCTAAGCCATGGCACACCTAAAAGCTGCCAATACCATGCGATTAGATGAGATGAAGTCGTAGAGTATCATGAAGCCTGACTGTTTGAAACGTATCGAGGAGTTGCTGCGCTTTGGAACCATGACATTGCAAGAGTTGTCTGTATTGTCTAATGTCTTCGAACACGGCCTTCAACCGCGCCACAAGTGCTATGATCTTCGTGTCGAGTCCTCCATGCTCCTGTTGCAACGTTTCGCCAGATATATGGCACTGAATATTTGAGAAGGTGCCCGTTAGCTTAGCATATGCGTCTCGATTCTGGAACCCACCTCAATCAGGGTATGCAAGTGACGTATCAGGTTGTGAATCCGCAGGGAAGAACCCTTGCGCGACATGTCCAAGTCAAAATTAACTTTGATATCAGAACTAGATGACCAACCATGATCGCGTCGCCCAAAACCACGAAATCCTCCTTTAGTCTTCCCCAGACATAGTAATCTCTCTCAATGACTGCTGCCCACATTCTGAACCAGTTAGATCCAATGTGGTGAAGAAAATCTTCGAGGGCTGCCTCGCCGAAATGCATTTCGAGATGGTCCACCCATTTATCGTTCCGGATAACCTCGCCCAGATGGTAGTGCCAATTCTCGCAAGCATAAACTAACCTACGTCCCGCATTCCTGCTGTCCCACATCCACATCGTCTTTTGATACCATTCCTTGGTCATGACCTGGACGCAATTGTGCAAAATTGCGAGATGGCTGTCGACCGAATTGATATGATATCGCGGACCCGAACGTTCACTGTCCAGCAGGAAGTCTCGTAACGACGCATGAAACAGTGTGATCGTGCCATGACTGCCCTCTGGAATACGGAGGATGGATCTACAGCCTCTTAAGAATAAAAAAACCTCTGGGATCGTTAGATGGAGAAACAACGCGAGATCATGGATTGGAAGTGGGTCGCGGAGGAGCAGTAACACGATCTGTCGGAAGGCAGGGTTTGCATGGTGCGGGGCATCTCCCAAAACTTGCTTGTAAAGATCATCGAGGCCATAGTGTCTCCCCATAACGTTTTGGAGTTTCTGTGCAGGTGGATTGGCGTCTTCGTGGTCTAAATCGCCGACAAACTTCACAACTGTCGCGGCATGGATGAACAAACCAGCCGACAGTATGACCAGATCATCGAGCTTGGCGTCCGAAGGCCAGGGTATCTCCACGCCGTGCATGTACTCCACATTCTCCTCATAAAATCGTGCAAATTGGTTCCTGTAGAAAGCGCGGATAACGTGATCGTCACGAAACTCCCCCAGGTCCAGCACATAGACCTTCTCCGAGTACAGTCTGAATTTCCCTCGGATACCGTCATCTGCTCGACCCGTTACAAAGAATCGAATAAGGGGTGGAGAGTTGTGAGAGATTTCACCCAGCAGCTTGACGAGATTGACAGCGTCTTTCGCATTACACTCGTCGAGTGCATCAATGATTATGATCAAGCAGGATGATGTAGGTGAAGAACGAACAGGAGTAACGATGAGTTGATTGAACTGAATTTTCGAAGACTTTGCCGGGATGGTTGGGTCAGCTTCCAAAACTTGACGCATTTTCTCGCCGATAGCGCGATAGTTTATGGCAAGGCGATAAGCAATCGTAGTGCCAACCTTACTCGTGTCCTGGCGTTCCATGGAGTCTCGGGAGAAAAAGAAGGAGCCTGCGAGTCTTCGCTCCGCGTCGTAATGTTCCGCAATAGATCTGGCAATTGTCGTTTTCCCCGAACCCGCAGGACCATAAAACCAGCATATAGGACGGTTGTCGCTACTGTCCACCCACTTCAAGATTGCATTGATTACGTCCTTGCGGATTTCCGGTTGATACGGAGGCTCCTGCGACTCATGATTATATTCGGCGCTGGGGAGATAGTGGTCTTTGAGATCCCTGAGAATGTCAAGCTCTATAGCTACTCATAGAGTGAGTTATTGATGTGCATAGCAATCGTCATAGTACATACTATTATGAACTACCGAGTTATCAGTCATGACTGGTCGGTCCATATTGATGCCTTGGGCGTTCGGGAAGAATGACATTCCAGGCGTCATTGTTACGACTCGATTTCCTCGCTGGCCTGACGTTAGTTTGGCGGATTGCGTGGCCTCCACTACGGTTATATTTGTCGAGCGGACTACAGGGGGCGAGTGGACGGGTGGAGTGGTTGGCTGGGTGATGGAGTTGGCCGATGTCTGGAAGTCTGAGGATGCCGAATATTCGTAAAGTCCCAGGTTCTGTTTCATAGGTCCCGTGGAACTGGCTTCAACACGCGACGGGGACGCGACTGTGGCGCGGGTGGCTTGGGCGGAGCCGTGCACGTCTATGTTGGCAGAAGGTCTATCCCAGGTGGTCGCTTTTGCATTGTGATCAATATAGTACGTTCGTTCCAAGGGATTGATTCGCCGTTTCGGACCAGGCGGCAGACTGGAAGCGCGGTCGTCATTAACGTCCGGAGGTGACATAAACAGCGAAGTGTTCCTTTGGACAATGTGATCGGTCGACGTTCGGGGTGCGGTTATGTCGGCAGAAGGTCTATTCTTGGTGGTGGTCGTGCGTATATTGGGATTGACATGGAGAGGTGGTGCCAAGGGATCTGTACCCGACGACGTACCATGGTCTATCGAGGTCCGGGGCGTCGCGAGGTCAGATAAGGCTTGGGGTGTGGTTGGCAGATCATTTGGTGGTGATCCTGGCAGCTGACGGGGTCGAGAACGACTGCGAAGTCGAGAGATTCCGGATATAAACGGCGACAGTAATCGTGATCCCGTCGACTGTTCCCTCTGCGTGGAATTCGACATGTGGGATGGCCTTGGATGCCTGAATTGGTGTTTAAAAGATAACGGCACACAAGTGCTGGTGACTGGTCGAGAGTGTGACTGTCTGCAAGCACGTGGCAGTTCTCCCAGCTGCTCTACCTGACAATTTCTCCGGACCGCAGCATCGAACACCAGCCTCATCATGACCTAGTATTGTCACTCTTATCCACGACATCGCCCTGCCGACCGCTGACCTCATTCAAAAGATGATTGGCAAAGGCGGGTTGACGCGCAATGATGCCGCTGGTGTTCGAGGTATGCCGTAGTTGTCGACTAAGCGTAAAACAGCTTTAGGGTGGGTACGGTAGGTGGCGTCGAAAAAAGTAAGTCACAGTCTACATAATCACAACGATAATACTGGAAAGACAGTTCAGTACCAACAACAGATTTTCGAATGACGACATTGTACCTTCAAGCGTGTTCTTTTGTTGTGAATTTCTTCCCACTACAGCCAGCATCGATTGCGGCGGCGCTCCTCTGGCACCTGTCCGCCGACGCCATGCCTGTCTCGATGCTTCTTCACAACTTCCCTCAGATCCTGCTAAAATCTGATCACATACCACCATCTCCGTTTGACTTGCATCGAGGTGGGTGGCAGGTGAATAATGAATTATTGTGGACTTAGAGGCACGTTCAAATTAGATCGAGAGTGAAATATAGAGGCAACAGGTAAGAAATGTAACACTTACCTGCAGATTATTACCTCTCGGAGTCAACTCAACTGTTTCCCGTTGACACGGATAGCTCCACTGTGAAGTATCACAGTGGGCTGTCCCCTCGGAATGTCCGAAATACAGCTGCGAAATCATGGAAGGATCTTTCTCCAGCATGAAGGTTACAAGAGACATTGTGGATGGATGGATAACAGATAAGCGACATTTTAGGATAGTCTAGAAAAAGAGGGGGTCAAACGCAAGTAAGTACAATGGATGGGCAACTAAGTCAATACTCACTCAGAAAGCACAGGTGTCCGAACCCTTCCGCACCAAGCCTGCTAACCTCAGCTCAAACGAGTCTCTGGTTGGGTTTAGTGTTTTTTGTTGTGTTTCCGAGCGGGATTTGGCTCGGGGCTGCTGGGTCATAACACACGAGAACGTGCCAGCCTAGAATAGTAAGCATTGGGACCAGAACTTCTGTCAGCCAGGATATCACTCACATCTTCAGGTTCCATCCGTCCTCTACAAAAGATTCATCTTCTATCTTTATATTTCAGCAGCGTCGAATATGGGTCACAGCGAAATCACAACTGTTGTTGTCCAGTCAACAGAGTGCAATAGGTCATGGAAAAAAAGGCCACATACCTGTTTCACGACATAAATTCTACGAGATTCTACAGTGACATCCCTTTCCGTACTATGATAAGTTTCTTGTGGTGTATTGGAGCAAATAGACAGTCAGCGGACGTAATAGCACTTTCTGGGAAATGGATAGTAATAACATAAACCTTAACCAGCATATTATGTTTCCCAGTACTATTATCCAACAAAACGCAAAAGTGACCGGGTAAAAAAAAAAAAAAGGAAGGCCATGTCAGCACCAAAAACTCACGCAGCCAAGCGAATCTTCAAAGGCATATTCGCACCCTTGCCGTCGCAAAATGCCTGCAGAGTCCCAGAGATGTACTCCTCGATCTTCGCACCAGCCTCCTCGAACACGAACTCGCGGATGAGGATCGCAAGAATGACTTTGAATTCCATGATGGCTGATAGCAAAGAATCCCCCCCCAAAAAAAACATCAGTTTCGAAATCCGTAGCATCGACGAAGACGAATGCAACGCACCGAGTCTCCACCCGATACATGTCCGTGGTCCGTCGATGAATGTCGCAAGGTTGCTGTATGGCCCACGTGGCAGGCTCTCAGCGTCAGGTGTGCCGCCGGGAGTGAGGAACCTCTCGGGCTTGAACTTGTAGGCGTCGGCGCCCCAGATGGCGGGGTTGCAGTTGAGGACTGACAGCGGGATTTGGACGACCTGGTTAGGAAGGTGAGACGTGTGAGCAACCGCACACAGAGAGAGAGAGAGGGCGGGAGTAGGGCGGAGTGTGGTATATACCTGACCGGCTTTTACAGGAATCTCTGTGATTGCCTTTCCGCCTGACGTTTGAATGGGGGTGCTCAATGGTATCACGTCGTCTTGGAGAGCGATCCGGTCAGTTCTCGGTGAAGCTGGATGCAGGCGAAGTCTACGTCACACTGATCAGGGACTGAAGCAGGGAACAGGTTGGCAGTGAACGCACCCTTCCTTCGTGACGGCATCGAGATACTCGAGTTTCGAAAGGTCTTCGTAGTTGAAGTCGTTGAGGGCGCGGATCTCCGCCCGGAGCTTCGTCTGGACCTCTGAGTGACGAGCAAGTTCGAGGAGAGTAAAGATGACTGAGCATGACGTCGTTTCGTGGCCAACCATGCTGCGAGCAGAGACTGTCAAAATTTGAATCGCGCAAAGGAAAAAAAAAGCTTGGACTGACATGAAAGTCGATATCTGACGCACGACGTTACCAACAATACAACGCATGCGCAAGCGGGAGAGGAAATTATACTCACGTTCTCCAACAACTGCCAATCCTCGAGCGCTACCCCAGTCTCCCTCTTTTTCTGCTCACTGTCTCGCACCAAGATACTCAGAATATCCTTTCCGCCGCCGACCTTGAGATTCTCCCTGTTCTCCGCGAGAATTCGGGTAGCCAGCTTCAGTGCGATCTGCTTGGTAACACCATCCTCCCGGAGCGCAGGGATTGGTAGGTTATTGATCCAAGGGAAGGACCCAATGAGAATCGGGGCCAGGAACCCCGCGAAGGTGCGCCCAAGCACGACATCCTTGTGCCAGGCCTCCGAGATTGCCTTCGCATCCGAGGATTCACCGGCTCCGAAGTCGTGTCCAAAGGCGATACGGCCAATAACGTCAAGGCTGAGAAAGATCTCTGGGTTGGATCACCTTCGAAGGAAAGAACAACACGTATGGCTTACGTGCAAGATGCGACATGGGGCTCGATGTTGACAACAGTTCCGTCGCCTCGAGAATTAATGACTGACTTGAGGCGGTTCACAAGCTGTTCAAGGAAGTAGGTAAGAAGTCCACAATCCAACGTCGAGGAGATTCTCACTTTCTCCGAGCTCTCGAAGACGTCGACTTCCATTCCTCTTACGGCAGATACACTGCAAGAGGTTGGTTAGAGACACAAGTAGCTTCGATGCGCTGACGCGAACGTACGTGAACGCAGGGGTGATGAGCTTGCGCTGATGCTTGTGCTCGTCTCCGTGAGCCCATACAACACCTCTACCAAGAAGTTTCACGGTAATCGGGAGAAATCCAGGCGCTTTCTCTACTCAGGCGCGTTTCCGCAATAAGCAAAGAAAAAAATACTCATTGTTGTATACTCACCGTATCTGTATGCATACTGCAAGACATGATTCGAGGATGCGGCATCTCCTGCCACAATCTAGCAACTGCTTAGTACACGAAAAGAAATGTAGGGACAGAACGCACGACATCACGCTGAAAGAAGGCAGCCTTGACCTTAAATACAGGTCCCAGCAGTTCAGTCCATTCGAAGTACTTCCTGCTGGCCTCGCCTTCCCAGATGGCGTATTCGTGTCCCCATAACCAATGGGCTTCCTTGGATGGCTGCACAACGATAAGTACTCAGGTCAACTAAGGGTAAAGGACCGGTACCGACAGGACATGGCAATTTAGTGACAGGTTCCATCCCACGTTTCACATATTTAACCACGACGACGAGGAGGCCTGAAGCAAGGACGACGGCCAAGTCCAGAGGAGAGAGACGAAAGAGTGTGGTGGTCATCGTGGTTGGTTGAAGGGAAGAAATTTGGCCACAAGGGACGCGGGCGAGATGAAACACTATGTAGTCAGGTCAGCGCGTTTTGCGATTGAAAGGACCCTCACTTTTGCCCTCATCGATCTCTGAGATAGCCGCTGATCGGAAAGTGGCAGCATCTATCAGAACCCGTGTCCATATGCACGTCTCTCACAGTCATCTCGATGAAGTCCCCAAGTTCGTAGCTTCGCCGCCACTGGCTTATGCTGGATGCAAATTGTCGTTCACCAAATTTGCCCTGGGTGGAGTGCGCAGGGCTCGGTTGATTCCTGTCAAGGCTCCCTGACTTCTGAAGGGCAAGTTGTCTAGCTTTCTGATGCGGGAAGGGCATTGAAACGCTAGTGTAACCTATACGACGGACGATGGGGAGACGAGATGGGATGCCGTTAGGTGCCGGAAGCCATCAAGGCACGACATTCGCCAGCCAAAAAGGGAGGGAAGGGTCGATCTGTCTAATCCGATCCCATCAAACGCCCAAACGAGTGACCCGGGAAGAGTTGCCGGTTATTCCGGGATGTCTCAACCACACGCCGCCAAACATCCTGGAGAAAAAAATAACAAGAACTTCGACAAAATATCGGGCACGCCAACGGCCAACGGCTCCGCACGACGTGCGTCTTCCTTGCTTCGTAAATGAGATCATGTCTCCTTGTGCCACTGGATGTCTGGAAATGCATATTTTTACACCTCTTTGTGCTTGGCTCCTTGGGTTTCGCGATGAATCAGTCAAGAATTGGTAGCCAGTGCTTCATCGAAGTGTGATACACTGAACTGCATAGGACGTAAGTGGAATCCTCAGTATCTAAAATGCGAGCCTGGTACCTCAAAATCTCTTCACAGACGTTGTATTTTGCACAGATCATTGAGTGGCTATAGTGCAGACATGGGATGTGTCTGTCTGCGATAACCTATGGTGTCTCGCATATCCGTGGACGCGCTGCTGAATCCTGCGATTGAACTGGACATTGCAGCGAATCTCCGCGAGCTCAACGGCCTAGTCGACCTTTCAGCACCTGTTTTCATCCCTGCCAAATGTGCGAACTCCCTCTCGAAATTGCTTAACCACGTCCGAACTCAAAGCTTTGGCCACAGTAGACCATCATCGACTTCAGATGCGCCACACCCTCCTGCTCTCCCTCATCTTCCTTCAATGCCTACCTCGCCTGGGGAGCGCTTCTCGATATTATCTTTCCCTTCGAATGCCTCGCCAACCGCCACTCGTAACGTCAAGCTCAATCACAAGACAACTTTATCGACACTCTACACCTACGGTGACGTTCATGCTTGTGTCGAATACCCAGAAACGAGTCCACTCCAGCCCATCAGACACCTCTTCCGGCGCGACCCCGAGAACTGGCAAAACCCAGTGCACCAAATGGCATATTCTATGGGCCTACCATCTGGTCGTACCAAGAATGGACACGAGGTATATAACACATTGATGAAAGATGGTGCGGGCGCTCTACTACCATGTACTGAGAGCCACTTCACGTGTATGTAGCTCTGTAGTTAAGAAATATATGCTCGTTTTCACACGTTATGATTTACTACAGGCCAAGGATCGAAAGTTTGCCCCAAGGGGGACCTAGCAAAGTTATCAAAGCCTCATACATCTGCGAGCCGTGAGGATGTGAGGCTGCGCCTTCTGTCAGATCGCAGCCAGCATCTGTCAGCTATGTCACCCCAGGGCGAGATCTTCAAGAATACAGCTGCGCTGATAGCTGCTTTGAGAAATACTGGATGCAGAGCGCTGCGCGACGAAGAGACTCATGTATCAGCAGATGAAATGGCTCGTTGTGAGCTCCAGAAATGTTTGACTTCGAAAGTGCAACGCGGATACGCAGCGGTCAAGAGCAAATGCGAAGGGTGCCTGGTTCTACGTTACGACGAACTGAGTATTTGTATAAAGTAAGACAACTGACCTCTGTTGAATTTCATTGTGCTAAACGTGAGCGTTGTCATCTAGATGCAAGCATTACAACAAAAATATCAACCGTGATCACTACGTCCAATTCATCGACAAGTCGCGATTCGATTTCAACTATATAAAGGCATACTTCGATAACAACAAGGATGAACTGGAACAAATCGAAAGGTCCGCATCTGACTTCGGTGTTGGACCGCTGCGTGAGTGTACCACTGTCATGAACTTCTCTGCTCAGAAAGTCTGCTGTTATAAGTTCCTGCCAGAAATGTGTGAATTCGTACTAACATGCTGTTTTTCAAACAGCATTTGACCATTGTCTTGAAAATGGAAGCCTGGCGCAGCCTGAGATGGTCCAGTTACCATGTAAAGTCAAATTTCGTATCTTTGAGCTGCTCGAAGAACATCGAATCGAATGCCCATTCATTCTACTCATCACTTTTGGATCACATCCTCATCCTGTCCCCCTACCACAGAAGACACCTCCTGTAATCCGCGCCGAGATCATGTCCTTGCTCGACAAGCTTGGTGGAAGTCTATTGGACCTCATGACACGGCGATTCTTGTGCCACCCCATCGTACACACTTACCTTGCTGAGTGATTTCCCTCCATTTCGTCACCTTTGTTGAGCGACATACATGTCTCCCTTTCAAATCACGAACATGTTAAAGTATATATTGACCAGGCGATTGCCAAGAACTTTCCATACGGAATGGGTTGGGAAGGTATTTTCGCTTCCATTGCATTTCTGATTTCAGTCATATCTAAAATACAAGTTCTACAGGACTCCTACACCTGAAAAAGGTGCAAGATGAAATGCTTCAACCGGAGGACCATTATATCCGCAAGGCCTTCACTGTCAAGGGCGACACCATGGCCATTCATGAGGAGGACGAACGTCCTGTACTGGGAGAAAGCCATGACGTCCGCATTATTGTATGCATGACCAAGGAAGTGAGCTGGCGACTCCTGAACGTGCAATACCCGCAGAGCGACATTGGTTTCAAACGCGTAGTCGGGTTCTATGAATTTGAGCTCGCCTGTTGGGATCGCATTCAGAACATCAGTCAGTCTGATTTTCCTTGCTTGTCTTCCCAGCTGATGTGGTGTATCCTTGCTAGGTATGGTATTCTGCCGAGTTTTTGTTACGCGTCAAACTGCAGCCGTGCATCAGCTGATTTTTGAAACACTTGACGACATTGTGAAGCTCGATACGGGCCATAATCTTTGCTGGCGACATATTCATGCGCTCTCGCCGGATGACACTGACGGACTGATTTTACAATGGGCTGCAGATCAACATTCTGGTCAGGCAAAAGGTGATTTGCTCTGCATTTGTCTATGAACTTTGATCTAACTTTGATTCTCCTATCAGGCCTTGGTTTATATCTCCAAAAGATTGCTCAGCAGTATCCCAACAAGTACGACCTACATGAGCCACATCGCCTTCTGAAAGATCTGTTGCCATACAAACACTTGCATTGAATTTTTCGCCTTTGCTTTGTCCACTTCATGTGCAACATCCGTGGTTGCAGCGTACCAGAGGAAGTCAGGAATCTCATGCGGAGTCTATGCTGTATGACGCATGACGACTGGGATGGCACACTAAAGAAGATTCAGACGCTTGGAGGGAAACCAGCGATAGGTAAGTTGAATTCTTTCCACTCCTGTATATGTTCTTGAAGCTTATGACGTTTAATTTGGATGAAGACTGGGTTCAAAACAAGGTTGCGAGCAAATTTGCATTTGAAGCGGTATGCTGGGAGAGAAGCTACATCCCCAAAGCTGTATGGATGTCAGGCGACTCGAACACGAACCTTGTGGAAAGTGTTCATGCGAACATCAATCGTGAAGGTGTTGGGTTCTCGCTTGTGGGGGCAGTAAAGGTTGGACAGAATTTTGACGCTTTAAGCATGAAGAGCCTTCAGGTATGATCAACTTCTGCATTCGCATGACATCCTCACACCCTGTGGATTTCAGAATTTCGAGACTACTGGAATTCGGCCGTCATATCAATCAGGACACCCTACAGAACGCGCAACAAGGGGTGTAAAGCGTAAATGTATGTGTGTACCTTTTGTGATTATGAACCATGCTGAGGACCTCCAACTAGTTACAGCTCATCATAACACACTTGCGAATCAAGACTCGAAAATCGACGATAATAACAAGAAGATTCATAAAGCGTCGCTCAAACTTTCAAAACACGAAGCAGAGGCTACTCGATACACAGAGGCACTGTCGACAATCGATATAAGGGTCGAGCCACAATGGCATGCAGATCTATCACAGGCTCTTGCAAAATCCCAGACAGCATTGGGAAAGGCGAGCGAAGCCTACGCTAAGGTTATTGCAGGCGGAAAAAGTTTACTTCACACAGGTACAGGAAAGGTTCTTATCTTAATGCCCATTGACAAGATGGCGACGATGGGAGGCTCCTAGAGATACAAGATGTCGATAGACTTAGATTTCGTACAAGTTTGACAACAAAAAATCAATTTATTGAGCTTTCCCCGCCTTCGAACCCCAGAATTCCTTCAGTTCCGCGATGGTGCTATACATGCTGACGCCATCCTTCCATCGTTCATGTCCCTTCTCATCCATCGCCCGTTTCCCTCCGCGATCCGACTTCTCAAAGGCCCCTGCCGATCTGCATCCATAATCGACCCAGCGTACGAGCCCTCCAGCAGTGTATTGCGTCATCGAGATGCGGTTTTCGGACTTGAGAACAGGGGTATTGCCATGTGTAATGCAGGCAGACGGTATGAGGATGCTGCAGCCAGGCGGAAACTCGATGACGAGTTTCGCTTCAACCAGAACAATATGTCCCCCCCGAACGTAGTCGAACGCACCTCCTGAGGTAATGATACACCCACCAGGTGCCCAGTTCAAATGGTCGCGGTGGCCCTTGCAAACGACGTGTGGCCCAAAATTGAACGTCGTGCAGCAGTAGGCGCTTTTGGCGAAGTTTCGTCAGAGGTTGGGTTTCCACTGAAGCAATTGGGAAAGGACGTTGTTGGAAGCCTTGTAAAGGCGGGGCATCCAGGCGCAATAGCATTCTAGAAAGCCCATCAGAAATATGAGCATGTGAATCCTGCAATAGTCAAACTCACTGCTCTGAAACGCCGTGGTACGCTTCACTGCAGGAGTCTCCAAAAGTATGTTGAGAACACCTTGATTGTTCGCGGCATGGGCCAGATTTCCGGGCTCCTGTATCGTTGGCGTGAGATGTAGGATAAGATTAACATGAGTCTATAGCCTTACCAGTTGTCCACTGCCATATGATATCCTGACGGAGATGGTGGGAAAGTCTCCACACTGGGGAGCCTTGACCCTTGTGGAAGAGTCCTTTGCATTAGTAGACTTTCCGAATTCAAGCCTAATTTGCGCCTCAGCTATAGCAGAGCACAGTTCTTCATTCACCCCCAACATCCCAGCGGGGCGGTCAATAAATACGGCGAAGACCCGGCTATGCCTGTCTGAAAACGCACAAGACTTCCTGATAACTTGGTGAGCTCAATTCAAAAAGAAAAGGCACTAATGTTATACCTTTCGTACTTGATGAGCTCATAACCTTCCCTCAAGAGCTCGTCAACGTCACCCAAGTCGTTGGTGGGAACTCGGAGACCAATGTATCCAGGTTTTGAATGCCCTGCGTCGCTATGATCAACCAGGACTGCATGGCTATTGGCACGTTGGATGTTCGAAAGGTTCAAGCGTGCCTCCTGAATGCGCGTGTCAATTACCTGCCGCTTGTGCTGGCGTTTCATTTTGCAAGCTGTTTTGTGACGCATGGCGCCACGAAGATCTGACAGGGCTGACGCGTCGATGGAAGAAGGGGTGTCAACAGGTGGCATGTTCAAGGCTGGAGGTGCGTTCGACGCTAGATGCTGGGTGAAAGCAGGATCTGCTACAGGGTTTTAAATGTGTCAAGGGAGGGAGGGACACGTGGAGGCAGGGGCTTGTACCTGACTGCTGTGCAGATGCACTATCTGCGCCACCGCGCATCGCGTCCGTCTCTTTCTGCAGAGCTGCGTCAAGCAGCATGGATAGGTTGAGTTCAAGCACAGTGTGGCACTTGAAGCCGAGGCTGAAAGGATCCTAGTCGTTTGTTTTTAGCATCACCACATTTCAGATCAGAATAACATACCAGAGAATCTTGAGAATCCATTGAGAACAAACCACCTGTGTTTTAGAAGTTCAGCAACATTTCGTTCATGTCCATGGTAGGGTGCCTATGTTCGAAGGAGGGTAGACGTGTTTGGTTTGCACGGCGTGACCGAGGCGCAATCTCTGCGCCAGACCAAATGCGTCCACCCTCCTCAAAACATATCTTGGGACACACCTTGGAGGAGCCTGTGTTGAAACGGCCTATAGGAAAGGGGACAGAAAAGAGATGTCAGGCCCAAGTAGCATAAACAAACGTAAAATATGTACGTACGTGATCACGGCCCCATTGTTCGTGTCCCCATTGTTCAGCACTCGACGTTGATTAACTTAATGGGATTATCGTAAGGTAGCTATCGACAACATGAAGGCTATGGATTGGTTACATGAGCGAGGTAAGTATAGGCATCAGTCAAAGTTCGTTCGAGTCGAGTCAATGGGTACGGTAAGTTTATTAATCGAGTTCAATACCTTGGCATTCTTCAGTATGGACCGCAAACGCACTGGTAAGAAACACATCCCCACATAACCCGCACTTCTCCCACATCGCCTCCCACTCCCACAACGAGATACCCCGCCCCGACACGAAGTCCTGCATGAGTTCCTTCTCGTATGGGGGCAAGGCAGAGAATTTGGCAGTCGTGGTCGTGGTCGAGGTCGAGGTCGTGGTCGAGGTCGAGGTCGTGGTCGAGGTCGAGGTCGTGGTCGAGGTCGAGGTCGTGGTCGAGGTCGAGGTCGAGGCCGGTGCCGTTGCTGCGGAGGTCGAGGTTGATGGTAAGCTCGTCATTTGGTTCGGACTTGAGGCCATGGTGGGTGGGAGACGACAATGGACCCTGGTAGCAGCCGGCGAAGCAGCCGATGCCTTCCGAGCAGCAAGCAAAGCTGCGTACCTTGCAGCAAGGGGGTCGAAGGTCGGCACGTACAGCGTGGTGGGAGTGGTACGAATGTGGGGAATGGGAGGGCAGTAGTACGGGCCTTGTGCGATTGACGGTGTCGCTTGGGCCATGGAGATGAAGCCGATGTGATCTATACAGCACATTAGATAGCTATGCATACAAAAATGAGGTACGTACTGGGGTTCCCAGAGTGTTGCTCAACGTATGGGAAGTGGGACATGTGCTCGCCGGTGTAGCCTCGAAAATACTCACCAAGCGTGATGGTATCGACACGATCCACCTTCTCTTGGAACTCGCAGAGTATGTTCTTCAGGTGGGGCTCGACACCAGAAACTAAAAGCAGTCCTTCGTGAGTTGGAAGGAAAGGAAGAGATGGCGATACTTACCGCGTGTGGGTAGCTCATGATATGACGTGAAGAGTGTCGTGGTTTGTAGTCAGTCATTTAGAATTACTAATACAGCTCTGGTTAGTAGGATTCGGGTCAGTACGAAGACAAAGGCCTCAACTCACTATGAAACCCGCAATCCTGCGTCATGTCTCCACTGCACGTAACGGTCGTCCGTGGTACGGCCTTTGTACCGCTCTCCATGATTCGCGTTGTACGTGTCTCACCTTCGGGCAGGAGCATGCTACAAAAACATGCCCAATGAAGCCCCCGAAGGCGAAGCCATGCCCGTATTCCGGACGGTTGGATGGGGACGCCATTGTGTGTGGGCCTATATACTTTGAATGAGCCAGATGATATATTTTCAAGGAGGAAAGACTTACCACGCAATTTCAACAATGCACCCCGCAAGGATGGACCAGACAACGAGGTTAGGAGATGTAAACTGGTACTTTACGAGCTTGTAGAATACGTCGCCGGGTTTGAGCATCCTGAATAAAACGAGTCAGACAATGGAAATCGACTTGCACACCTTTTGTAGTCGTTGTCATTTCTATTTCGAAGATCGTCCATTGCTTAAAGCGCGAGCGAAGCAAGCCAAGGACATCTGTGACAACAGCAAAGAGACACGAGCTCAATGATGGTGTCCGGCGCCAGCGAGAAGAGAATCAGTGGGGAGCGAGGTTAAGGTTGGTAAAAGAAAAGAATTGGTCGACCGTCGGGACCACCCGGGACACTTCCTGTCAAACGTCGGGTGTTTGATGCCATCGGATTAGACAGATCGACTATGGACTCCCAAAAAGGTGAAGTTTTGCCTAATTTAGCTAAACTCCGGTGCGCATCCCGCTTGGTCAAAACCCACCCAACATCGGATCGACCTGCCTCGAATCTCCAACGTCGCATTATCGGAGGTTCTCGCCAAATGAGCCCATCTCCAGATTCTTCTCGATTAGCTCTCATTCCCTTCGATCAGATTTTGATTGGGGTCGAAATCTTAAAGATATTCACAATAATTTACAGTATCAACTTTTCTACTCCCTTTCCCATTCTGCCATCGCAAGCAGAAATGGCAGTGGTTTCCTCTTCGGAATAAGTTCTGGAATCACTCGGCCGTCAGTCCAGATATCGTTTATTGGCCGAACATATTGAGTTTTCCGACTTTCCACGCAATTATCACCAGCAGGACGCTTATGTCGGCTAGGCATCTTGACCTTGGAGGACACAGGACCCCGGATTGTCCACTCAAAGGCGAGATAATAAACCCCAAAATTTTGGCGATTTGGTCTGGACACACTGGGGGTCTGAAAACGATCTAGCCGAAAATCGCCTCCAAAAAAGGAAAATTTGCGCCCCGGACTCCTCAGGCGAAAATCGCCGTAAAAACGCCCCGAAAAGCCCGTTTAGTGTATGTTTTGGTGTTTCTATGTGTATTTGTGAAGCTTTCCAACCCCCCGAAACTCCAACAGACTGACCTGACCCACCAATTTTGGTCCCGCACCCAATTATTTCTCTGGAAATGGATCTAGGTGCCAGTGCCCAAACTCCCAGGAAACCAATCTAGCGTGCGAGGTCAAAACGTCCGATTTCTGTCTGAAACGGTCTCGAACCTTAGTCGAGATGATCCGGGGTCCTGAGGACACACACTCATATAGTACCGAACCTGACCGTATCAGGGTGCAATTTGTTTACACATGCTTGTAAGCCTCAGCCTGCAGCTGGTTTGCACGCGGGGGTCCGTTACCAACGAATTACCCAGACTTCTGAAATAACTCCTGGGAAGGTCGTTGCGTTCTTCGGTCCTGATACTCCGTTTGTATCTCTCCGCAATACTTAAGACTAGTATGTTTCGAACCGCTTTCTTCTCTCCGCGTTATTCGGCATGGTCAACTGGAACTCCCCCGAAGTCATTGCAGCCAATGCCGGTCAGTGTGCAACCAGCGTTAAATTTTTCATGTCCAAGTTCGTTCAAACTAACAGTATATACTATATGACATCTAGTGTCCTTCGACAGATTCGTACACGCGCTGCTCGGCCTCTACATGTACGTCAGAAGCAACTCACGGTTACTTCCTCATCCAACAAGCGTTTTTTTTTTAGTTGGGAATGGGTGACCAGCCTGGATTTCGACCTGACGTTTATAACTGGCAAGAGAAAATTTAAATGGCCCATGGTACGTCTCACTGCACGTTCCCTATGGATACCCGGTACTCACGTGAATTTGCGTTGGTAGTTCTTTTACTTCTACGGCCGATATGCCATGCTGGGCGGACTCATTGGCTTGTAGGATATTTCGCATCTAGCTGGTCGCGTGTTCTGATCGTTTGAAGCGCGATAGTTCTTGATTCGAAAAAGTAAGTCTGGTCTACCGCATCGTACGAAGTACCTGACATTCCGTTCTAGAGAGATCAAATGCCAAGCAGCCTACACCACTCTCCAAGTCCTCGGCAACACTGCTCTGGGTGTAGCCAGCATCAATCTCTCCATTCGAACGTATGCATGAGATTCCCCTTATGTCGACAAACTGCTGTATCTCACTTGATGACCAGATCGGCAGTCTGGGGAAACAATAAGTACGTGCTGGTGCCGATGGGCATCCTGCTTCTCGGTCTTTTCGGCATCATCATTCGCTCCGTTTTCAATGCCGAATCTGTCTGGGTGGAAGGCATGGGCTGCGTTACCAAAAACGTGCAATCCACGGTCTTTGCGGTCATGTACATCTACACGATGGCGTTTGACTTCATCATCCTGCTGCTTACGGCATATAAGCTGTGGTACACCAATCGTCGACAGCATAGGTCGAGAATGGTGAGACTCTTGTTCAAGGATGGTTTGGTTTACTTCCTGGTTGCGTACGTGAAACTTCTGTGGCTCTACTGTCCTGACTGTTCCACTCATAACTTCTTATGTACAGGTTCGTCGGTAACATGATTGCGGTCGTATGCTCCTTCCCTTCCCTGAATGGATCTCAGCTCAATACCTAAGGTCCTATAGATATTTTCCCTGTTGAACCTGAACCCGGTTATGAACCTCATCGCCGATATTCCTGCAACTACATTTGCTACGGTTTGTGTCCCATCGTGTCACTCGGTCCTCGCGCGGCTTATCGTTTTGCTCATGCGAATTGGTCACTAGATCGCATCGGGTCATGTTGTCCGCCGCCTAAGCAACTACCTCAGTGGAGGCCCCGAGCTCTACACCAATAACAGCTCTCGCGACCCCACAGTGATAAATACGCCCGCACCAAAGGGCGTTCGTGTCGAGGTATGTTGTTCGCTTTCTATGGGATTTCTGGTGTTCCATCTTATCCATCCGTCTTCCCTTTCCCTTTCTATCATCTTGTCTCCCATTCGTATAGTGACTAACCTTGCTGCCACGTGTAGATGACGACGTTCACAGATAAGCCCGACAAGCAGGCCTCTGTCCACGACAACAAAGTTGCAGTAGATGTTGAGACTGGCATGCCGCTAAGTCAGGACTACAAAAGTCACGCCTATTGAGCCTTTCGCAATCGTTTTGTTGACTTGATGCGTGTAGCGGGATGATCGAGACTGATTTTGCTTGGCGTCAATAATCATAGCGTATTTTGTTTGGAGGTAATCAAGGGCATTTTAAATGCCTACCGTTGAAGTTTATATAATTCGCTGTCCGGTGTATATAGATCGTTCTTCGTAATGCTATCGAATGTCATCGCCCTCCCACCACTTCACCTTTTCCGCTGGCAAGTGAGACAAGTGCGCCCCCGCTTTGATGCGCTTTGATTTAATGACCGAAAACCGCACTCTCCGTTTCCTCGCAGACTTTCCTATCCAGTGACAACATTCGCGGAGGAAATCCTAATCCTAAAATACAGTTTGCTAGTTTGCTCTCCGTGAGCGATGGAGACAAGCCGAAAGCAGCAGACAAACGCAGAGTTCATCCCCTTGGTTAAGAGTCGGCATTACGTTCGAAATAGCGGAGAGCTATGTAGACGGAGCTGGAGACTAACTCTGCACACTAGAGAATAATAGGTGCATTGATCGTTCTTGTATTAAACTATTCCTGCTGATAGATCAGCCCGACTCGGGGAGGTTGTTGTGCCTGCGCCATCACCACCGTCCGAAATTCGTAGAATAGTTCTGCACCCCATCTGGTGTTAAATCTTCTTCGCGAGTAGCAGGCGATTGGCCATTCCACGGATACCAATTCGTCAACGCCGTACCTACCCCCTGCTTCTTCGCTTCCTCCAAAACCCAAGTGCAATATCCCCATCGCTCAAGCCATCATCGATACGCCGTGACTTGGCATCCCGCGCTGGATCCTGACCAGCAAGCTGAGCCTGGGGAAACTGCCCATTGGCCGGACATAAATATTGCGGAAAGTGCTCGTGGAAGTTAAGCAACAGGCTCCACTCCGGAAGTATCAGAGAAGATCGCTCCAATGCATACCTCCCCGCGCATCGGCGGAGATGGGGTGGGGGATGAGGAGGATAATGCGGCCCTAAAAACTTCGCGTCAGATGGAGCCTGGAATAAGAGCAAAGAGGGACGCGAATAAATTAGAAAGAAAGCCTGACCTGCAAAGTAACGCCTTTCAAACTGAGCGAGCCCGTCGCGGTGTTCCGTGACAGACTCCATCTGTGTGCGGCCGGGGCGTCGGTCGGCTTGTTTTCCGGGATGGACGTTCGAAACACGGTCTTAGAACTGTGGCAGGATCTTTCTCCTCGCGTATGCCGTTGTGGGTTGCGTCATCGCAGGTCAAGAAAAGTAGAAGCAGTGTCAGAAGACCTTTCGCTAGCTAGAAAATATGAATAAAACTCGGAAAGCCCTGACCGAACCGTTAAAAAAATATTCACGTACCCGTTCCATCCGGCCAAATCTGCCGCCATATCGCAAAGTCCGTATCCCATACGGTGCTAATCGAAAAGCTTGAACGCTTTGGGATACATTGAACGGAAAGACGAACGGACAGTCGCGCTGAAGGCTTTATGTTCAATTTAAGTGGATGTGGACATGATGATCAGGGTATGAGTCTCACACGGTCACAGTAATCGGGAGCTTCACCACCACCATGAAGCAATTCACTCGTGTAGTAAGTCTTTGCTCGACAAACGCAGGCAGCTTATAGTGATTCACATATATCGTTCTTCGGTGATCTGTTCGAAAGTGTGGTTCTATTGCTTTTTCCGCTACGACACCGTCACGGACTTTTCATGAAAAGTTGCTGCATTAGCGCCATAATTCTTCCCTTGTATTCAAACAATAGTCCTTCCAACTGTGGTAAGACATCCTCAATCGATCATTAGCTATTCATTTCCTAAATATCCGGACACGGACACAGATCTACCTTAGGCTCGCTGTATTGTTTTGAGCCTCAACGGATGCCAAAGCGGCAGTGCGGCGCCGTGAGCGGTGGTTTGGACACTACCAGCCTCCATGATTACTAATGTGGGCAGTTTGCCATGCGAGACTCCGACGAGGTCAACTCGAGTTCGTCGTCGGTCTCCTCACCTCCGGGATTACAGCCTTGTATTCGAGAAATCGGTGGCGATCCCCGCTGCCCTCGTTTGGCGTTGCCACTGGAGACTGGCAATGCCATACATCTGCTGACTTCCTCATTCTCCGTGTCTTATGCCGAAATGAGTATAGGCCAGCCCCAAGAGATCCGAGCCACGATCCTATCTCGCCTCCGAGTATCAACAGGACGGTCGGGCGACATGGTGAATGGCAGCATAAATTCATTTGCCATCAATGGGGAGGCGACGCACTGGGGTTCGGGACCCAGACTGCCTATCCCTACCTCGGTCAATCCTTTCTTGCTTGCAGCGCCTCTGTTCGCAATCCATGGGTAGAAACATGCGCTGTCGTTCTGTCCCTCCTCACAAGAACTTCGGGTCACAAAACCCCAGTCATTTCTTCCATCGCTCGATCGCGAGTCTCATACTCGATTCGAAATGGTAAGCAGGACGAAGTCCGACTTACAAAACATGGGTGGAAGCCGCCTCAACGCTCATGAATTCACGACGCCACTCAGACGTCAACCTTCCGCACATAGCGTGGATGCCATCTCTTCCGTACAACGAGCCATTTCGCTTCGGGTATCTACCGGTAGCGAATATGTTGAGAATCGCATCGAGAATGCTGTTCCCATTGCAGACGCGGTTGTTTCGCCCATCACCGACTGAGCTACCAACCGTTTTTTCTGTCTACTTTACGAGGTGCGTAAGGCTATATGGTTAATAATGCATTTTACAACTATCTCCAGGTCTCTTTGTTTTTTTTTTGCCCTTGCCGCTTGGAGTACATTCGGTCCAGGTTAACCGATTTGTATAAAGTCAAATGACTAAGAGTTGCGTATTCCCACCTCAAATCCGCCTTCCATGTTGAACGCTGTCCCCCACTACCGAATAGCACTACTTGATTCTGATGGTACCGCCTAGACGAGGTGGGTGTACTGTCCGCCTCAAGTGCCAAGATAAACCTTTTCATGCCCAGGAAGCCTAGCCACGCCACCCGACAACTTGTAGAATGCTCTAATCATACACCTCCAGCCTTATAAAAAGGCACGGTCATAAACTTCTCGTCCCCAGCTTTTCCCTACTCGTATCGTCAACATGCAACTCTCGTTGGTTGTCATTTTAGCCCTCGCCCTTCCAGTTCTCTCCGCGACTTGCCCCAAGAGCCAGTTTGCTTTACCCAATCCTGGGAAGTGCTTCGAGTGCCAAGGCGTCGAAAACTTCCATTTCACGCAAAAGGACCCTGCTATAATTAACGGCCAGGGGAATAGTTGGACCGATTTCACATGCGGGTGAGTTGACCGCATCGCTTTCCCCAATCTTGCACGGGCCTCACACTTTGTCCCTCCTCAGGTATGTAAGGAGGATAACCAGATCAGACTGGTCAACCGCTCAGTACCGTCATGAGGGAGAAAAAGAGGGACCGGACACAAGGGTTTTTCGGCTTACGTGTCGCTATAATGATGTGGGTACAGATTTCGAAGCGGTATGTGTCAAGTCTCGCTGACCCTGTTCCGCTTTTGTTACCTAGAAGGGCAAGTTGGTCGAAGGCACCCGGAAAGTCGCCGGAGGAACATGCCCTAGTCAAGCTACTCCCATCAAAAATTGCGAGCCACTTAAGGAGCCCCGATATGATGGAGACTATGAGACCTGTTGCAAACCCGATTGCAAGCTCGAGACGGATAATTGTTTCCACTGCCCGAAACATGATGGGATGGTCTGGGTGGAGACCACTATTGCAAGCAATGTTCTTCAGTGTCGGTATGTCTTCAAGTCAGGATCTGTTGTACTCTATGTCTGCTAAAATACGCAAAGGTATCGTTTCAACGCCCACTCGGGTCAAGTCACTGACTGCAGCTTTGACGTAAGCTATTCATCGGATGATTCGGGGAAAATGATTATATCATGTCCCTCAGGCAACCACGGGGAAGTTGATGAGTGGCACCAGCTGTCCTCCACACGTCCTCGCCCCTCAGCGTGCATCTTGTCTCGAGAAGAACCCAACAGTCAAGAAGGCAACCCCTGAGGCTCACCCCTACCTTCTTTGCCCCAAGGAGGGTCCTTGCCATACCAAGTCCTGCTACACATGTCCTAGGTTTCCGAAGTCAGTACCCTCTGACGCCGTGCGAGGGTTTGAATTCAATTACAATGGCCCGATGAGTGCGAGGTTTCATTGCGAGTAAGTGCAGACTCAGGAATCCTATTTCCCATAAACAACGTCCGACAACTAACTCACCTTAATTCTAGATATTTCAATCACGGACAATATTTCGGGAGGTGCAAGTATGACGTACGTCCCTACCTCGAAATCCTTTCTCCACCAAACCGATACGCTGACGAACCTTACCAAAAAAAATCTAGCTTTTCAATGGGAAACTCATTCACAAACCCGCCGGCGAAAAACCTTCTGACTCTCGTTGTGCTCCCCAAGCTGTGAAGGCGCCTAACTGCAAGCCGGCGTGAACCAGAGATCCGTAGAGTTTCTTTTCAAGTACTTTCTCTGTACTTTATCCCCTGTTTCGAACCCCGAATTCCCGGCTCGTGCATATTCCATAGGCGTACCAACCTTTATCTACGAATACTTGGGGATGAAGTCCGCGACCTTTCGTAGCAGAGATACATCGATGATATCCTCACCATAACTTCACGGCAGAAAGACTTGCAGGAATCATATTAGCGTGGTCCCGCTTCGCAGCGCTCGCGAAGGGTGACTGGTAGTATGAATCGCATCCTGGTCTACCAGGTGCAGACAAATCACTCGCCCATCTCAAGGGTGTTCATCTATAGGACAGCTATAGGTGGGCTGGAAACGGTATGACTGCAAACGCAAAGCACAACGATGGCAGAAGTACCATTGAAGCGACACCGACGCGAAGCTTCACTCGTCGCTGAGCAACTGGTGTGAACACTGATCAGTGCTGATGAACAACGCAAGCATATGTGTTGCTCCCATCGCCCCGGTATACCGCGAACTGCGGTCGACGTCTGCTTCAAATTGCCGTCCGAATGGTGATTACTACGTGCTCTTCCCCGGGGGCAGACTTAGATCCCTACACCTTTCTCGCCAGCAACAACGCGATCGGCCATTCCACCGACACGACCTCATCGACCCCGTACTCGCCCCCGTGCCTTTTCACTTCCTCCCTCAAGTCTTTCCAAAACCTAACCGCAATATCCCCACCGCTAACGTCTACGTCAACTCGTCCCGAGTCCGCCTCTTTATTTATTAGATCCTGACCTGTAGGTTTGGCGAGTTTGTCCTCGGGAAATCGTTCGTCGACCCGATCTAGATCCTCGGGGAAGTGCTCGTGGAAGTTATGTAGCGGGCTCCACGTCCTGAGATATCCGAGCAGGTCCCTCCAGCGCATGCTCACGCGCATCTCCACCGGTTTAACTTGCGTCGGAGAGGGAGGTGGGAGGTGAAGGGGATAATGAGGACCTGGATTAATAGGCGTTAGACGGGGGCAGAATAGGTGCAAAGATGGAGGCGAAAGGTGGGAAGTGGGAGGCTTCACCTGCGAAATAGCGCCTCTCAAAGTGAGCGAGCCCGCCGCGATGTTTCATGACCGACCCCATTGACGTAGGATCGGGGACGTCGGTCAGCATGTTTTCCAGGATGGTCCTTCCAGGACGTTCGAAATACGTCCCCAGACTTGTGGCTGGGTCTTTTCCCTGCGCGTAGGCTGTTATGAGCGGCGTAGTCGAGGGATATCCTGACAAGCGAAATTCGGCATAAGTCTGGAGGAAAATTGGCGCAAAATCAGGGATCATGCATACAAGCAGAGCCCAACGACGGAGGGACTACGCACCCAGAACGCAGCTGTACCGCCCTTCCGCAACACCCTGTTGACCTCAGGCCATACCAGCTCCCAGTTGAACCAGTGTCCTGCCTGTGCTATGGGAAAAAGTTCAGCCGCAGGTTACGAACCGTCAAGGAAAGAGAATGAAATGACCTGAGATCAAGAGGTCAACGCTTTCACTAGTTAGGACATTCCTGAGATCCTCCGAGCGTCCTTGACGGAAGATCAATCCTCCCTCCTTGTGTTTCCTCTGAGCGGCGTCAATCATTGGCTGCGACGGATCGATCCCGATGACTGAGGTAAAATTACCCTTAAGCTCGGTCGTAGCTTGTCCTATATGGATAATTTAATGAGTACAGCTGTTCATGGAACGGTGAATAGGGACGGTGAGCCAACACTCAACGAAAATCTCCACATACCAGTTCCACAACCCAAGTCCGCGGCTACGTCCCATGATGCGTTTCCAGCACGATGGTAGTCGAAGATTTCGTTAAAAAGCTTCTTGGGATAGGTGGGACGGAAGGACGAATAGACAGCAGCGTTGAAGGCCTTCTTGGCGAACGTCGCCATGACCGTCTGTCGCAACGAGTAAGTCACACTTGGTCACGATTATCTGGAACCTCGCCTTCAACGACCACCATGGAAAACCATCATTGTTCAACTAGGGTACAATAGGTGAGCCGCCTTGTGAGGACTCACATCTCGTGCAGTTCTTCAGTACAAATTTTGTTTCAGCGGTAAATGCGGACGCAGTGATGAAGTTCTGCTGAAGGAGGGTAGGATTCAGCAATGTCCATCAAGCATAATTCCAGGCCGCTCCCGTCTCACCACACATACGCCAGTGATGCCTAATTAATATGATGCTGTTCAGAACGGCGCACCTTCCTGGATACGTGCATGCAATGCAGACATTCGTCAGTTGTAATGGACAGTTCCGTTGGTAACACCAATCGACAGACTCATAACTGGTACTTGTCTCGTGCAACTCATGACGGATGGACATCTTCAAAAACTGCTTGCTGGGGGTGAACCATACCCATGCGCGAGATCACCGCTTCATCGTGCCAGCCCAACCGTCCATGTCCGCTCATGCTTTAAATTTCCGACGAACAGATTAGACCCTCCGTATCTTATGGCAATAACTACTACGCAGACGTCCGCAGCTCTGTCGAATTCCTGGCAGCATTTCACACTAAATGATCTCCGGAGCATACGGTGCGTGGAAGATGTTAACGGTACATTTATCCGATCTTCAATGCGTAAGGTCGTCGTCTAAGCGAAGCTAACCTTCAATGATAGGTAAATTAATTGATAAAACCGCCGACTTGTTCTACAAACTGATGAAAGACGGTCAGCCGCTTTTCCCGGTATCCGGGATTGGCGATTTTGACTATGGCCTTGTCAAGATCTGGCCGGACTTAGTCTCAGTGGTGGTGACCCATCTCTAATCAGACCCATGGCCTGTTCTATCATTCGCGCATGCGCCCTTGGAGGAGAATTTTACACTACCATTGACACGACAAATGGTAAGTTAGTTGGGTACGCCGCATGGGTGCCGCCCGGACACGAGTTATTTGAAAGGTTCGACTCCCCCACTGGGTTCGGTTCAGTTCATGCTGAACAATTCTCTTGGTAGCGAAGCTCAATGAGACTCGGTTTGAATGAATTCCTAAAGTGCTTTCGGATGCAGGGAAGGCTTTCTACAAGGATACGGTACATCGCTCTCCACGTTTCGTATGACGCTTATGTTAGTTCCAGTATCTAAACAATTCCCGGACTTCATTAATCGCTATCTCGGGTCTACGGTGGGGAAACTCTTTTGCTAGTCTCCCATCTCTAGTCATGTACGTACACATACTCCAGGGAAGGCGACATTCGTGGCTTCACCAGCTCGTAGTCCGCACACATAGCCAACGCAAAGGCGCAGTGACCTCTCCAATCAATATCGTGAAGGAAAAGGTACCACTCTCGGAGCGATATCGGCTGTAGAATTTTCCACTCACATCTCCCTAGGCTGCGAAAAACCACCAAAGACCTGCACTCAGTGTCGCCACGGAGGCTGATGTATGGGTGTCTGACACTTCCCTGTCTATACAGAGCCAACACCGACAAGGAACAGACTCCATTCCATGCAAATCAAGGATTCATGATTCGAGGTCAGCTTGAGTTGAGCAGTTTCCCCTAGGATCGTGCCTAGCTTTGACTCCTAAAGTCGTCGAGCATGTACTCATTGGTGCCGCGAGACCGGTTTCGGAGAGTCTGTCAAATCCCATGTTTGTCGGTATCCCCCTCGCCGACTCTCAGCAATTACTTGTCGAAGTCGCACTTTGTGATCGTATCGCACCACGGTGTTGATGGTCACACATCAAGAAGAGCTACTTGTCGAGCTTCAAGCTAATCTTCCGGGAAAGCACTTACTCGAGGTCATAAACCGATTGGCTCTGAACATAATCCGTGACCAACGGAGACGATAGTAGAACTACCTGCGGGCGTCGGGCTTGAAGTTCCTCTACTACCCCTTAACACGCATGAGGTAATACTTCTGTTTTCGCCCCCGTAACGTCCTTGGGCCGCACTGTCAGTATACCGCTACCAAAGCGTCGGAGCCTCCTTGAACCTATCGTGTGGATGCGTGGATTCTAGCAAGTACTTGCTCCGTTAGAGTCCGCCATTTTCCAACCGCGCCCTTGATTATCCAGGCTTCCCGGATTGAATCCCCGGTTTCCATTCCTTCAACTTCTCTATTCCCGTATCTACGGACCATAACATCTTCCGCTCTCGTTAGACTGGTACACACCCGAGCCTTACCAATTAGCAGTTGCCCCTAGCCTATCCCGTTCATCCGCTAACGACGTTAGATATCCATAACGGTAGGTCCTCCTTTGTATATGATATTTCTCGGATACAATGTACACTTTCATGAACCCCATGCCAAATCTACGGGCGGTAGGCTCGTGCTTCACTTTTATTGTGGGGACTAGGCTTGGAAGCCGCATGCATACTACCATGACATAGTAACTCCCTGGACAAGTATCGGTATACCCATGCTCATTGTGAGGGATCCAACAACTCCACTCTTAAGGATGTGCCATGATCGCAGGGCAGGTTCATAGTTCCCTGTACGCTGTTATGGGGGCGGTACCGTCGGAACTGGAGCACTCGAACATTACACAGGCGTCACGGAGGGGCGCAAGGCCCCAGACTGATAGCATATCTGGATTCCAACGCAGTTTGCATTTTCTGGTTTCCATCTGAAAGTTGCGAGCTGGCTGCAGGACATCCTCTCCCTAATCTGGCGCTTATTTCAGCATGGGCATACCCACCACATATGATGTACTTACCACTCCCGCTTGATCATATGTAGTACTACGCCATAGCATCTAGCCGGGTCGAACTCAAGCCGCGCCGGCTCAGCAGATACATTGAATACCACATTCACCTGTGCCCGCAGCCCCCTCGCCGGACACAGCGACCATAACGTATGCATGCCGTGCGCCGCGAGTAGAGGAAACCGATATGCGGGGACATGCGCTGCACTATAGTCCTCCGCTGCGAAGGGTTTGTAATACTTGCTTGCGAGCCAAGCAAGACGTCGGCCGCTGAGCTGCGCAGTGGCGTTGGTGAACCACTCGCCTGAGGTCGTGAAGGCGCGCAGGGAGTGATTGACCAACGCTAGAGACGGGTAATCATTGTATGGGTAGGAGGCGTATGTCTGGCGAATCGTCCGGTTGGGTAGCATTGGTAGCAGGTGAGCTATGGACTTACTGATGTCACGTAGAGGGTAGCCCCTATAGTTGCTCCTGCAAAGACATCACCGTTCAACAGACCGTCAGCCAGGGCATGGGTATTTTACTCGCCGTTTTGACCCAACACCAGAGGAACGCCTGTGCTATTCGCATTGGCGAGCGTCGTATTCAATGCAGACAGAGTGAAGTTATAGTTAAGACTTCCTACGCGTTGCTGACTGGTGACAAGGGCAGAAAGAATCGCCGGCGTATATATGGACGCCAGTAAAGCGACCATGCGCATGGTTTCAAGCAGGCAATGTGGGAGAGTGGCCAGGAGGTCCCTATTAATGAAAGCTCTGGTGCATCTAGCTTTGGCTGTGTATACGTCGTGCCGTGAATGAAGGCAGCCAAAAATCCTCTTGAGGTGTCGGCCCCACTACTTTACTAACCCAGGTCTAGAAGCCAGCTTCATACGGGTGATGCAGGGGATGTAAAACGGCGGCACTGAGGGGTGGTTCGCAGACATGGACGTCATGAGCTGCGAAGCGCTGCGTAATCGCAAGATGCGCTGCACATTGGGAATCGACTCGTGGAAAATCTGCGAATAGCAAGGAACACAACAACTACTAGATATACAAAAAGCAATGAGAACAATACCAAGATACAACGGGTCCATATTACACTTCACATCATCATTGAGCACCTTGCGTGGTCAACGGTGATTACAAGCTCTTGATGAACTCCAACGCAAGCTTCGGGCTGTTAAGACGCGGAACGATTAGACGACCACGCACTATACTTGGTGAGTGACGACCTTACCTATCAGCAGGCTTGACGGGGATCTTCTTGTCCAGCAGTTTTCCGCCCTTCTCGAAAACGAAGTGACTCCGCTTCGTCTTTCCGCCCTCCCCGGCACCCAAAGCGGCAATAAGGATACGCTTGGGATCGGATAATAACGGATACGGCAGCTCCTTCTGCGCAAGGAAGTCGAGTCAAGACCTGGAACAACGAACCATGAAGGGAAAAAAAAAATACCTTCGTCTGCCATTTAGTCTGAGCAGTCGGCGAATCTGCACTCAAGCAGTAAACCTCATAGTCCACGGACGTGAAGTCGGGATATATGTCACGGAAGCCACAGGCCTGTGTCGTGCATCCAGCTGGAACGAGCAAGCTAGTCAGTCGCGCTAGAAGCACCTCGGACCCCTGATTGCACATACGTGTATCTGCCTTGGGAACCAAAAAGAAAACGACGCCCTTCTCAGCAGCCAATCCAGCAACATCCACATCTTCGCCCTTCTCGTTCTTGAGTGTGACGCTGGGCAAGACGTCTCCAACATCGATCGGGGCCAACTTGGTCCCCGCATCTTCCTCTGCCTCGCTCTCCTCATCGCTTTTTGCTTTGCTTGGTTTTGCCTGAAAAAGTCCCGATAAGCCAACTCCATGTTGTCTTGAAGAACAACGATGAAAAAAAAGGGCACCTTTTTCGTGGCAGAACCGTCTTCTGGCGCGACGGCGTCCTCGCCTTCAGCGGCAGCAGGCCTCTTCTTGGAAGCCTTAGGCTTGGTCGGCTTCGGCTCCTCCTTGGGCTGGGACACAATCCGCGACGAACGACGAGGAGGCTCGGTGCTTGCGGCCGCTGAGGTTTTCCGACGAGCCATGGTTGCGGTCGTTGAAGAAGAGGCTGAGTGTGCGAAAATAAAAAAAAATCCAAGCCACAAGGGGCAGCGTGCACGGTGTCCGTGCGCACGTTACATACTGTCAACAGTCACCACATGGACGAAGGGGTTGGGCGTTCGATTCAATGCAATGTATACTGACTATTCAAGGCGCCGCTGCCGAATAAAATGCAACGGGAGTGCAGATGATTAGCAAGATGTGGCGAACGGGTACTGGAGCAGCGGGCGTAGTGTTGCTCGACATGATGTATGGTATCGTGATAGATCGAGCAGTAAGTAAATCCAAATGTAGATGAATGAAAATGAAGGAAGAAAGGAAAGACGATGAATGGCGAAAGAAAACACACGGCTCCGAGGGGATGCAAACGGGCATCCGCTCCTTACAGCGACGTAAGGTTGAGGGGCACGACCGGTGTACCCTCTCCTTCTGCTCCATCGAAGGCTGGGAAGGCTAGCTTGTTGTGGTGCCGAGTAACCTCACTCGGTCTCTGCGTTCGACGTCGAGCGGCCCCTGCCCATCCTCGAGAGTGAAGGTTTAATCCCAATACCATTGGGTGACGGTGATCTTGGTCCCGGCCCCAGCGGGCTCTTTGGGCTCGTCAACGATGCGGGACTGCCATGCAAAGCGAACTCGCCATTCGTAGCTGGCGCCGACGCCGGAATCGTTGGCGAGATGACACCGAGGATGGAATTGTTGGATGATGAGCGCGAGCGCGAAATGTATGGTCGTGGTGGGGGCTTCGCGCGCTCGGGTTCGCTGGGCGACGTGGGCGACGGCTCGTCGTTCCTTTGCTCCAACCCGCCCGGGGGCATATCAAGTGATAAAAAGTCGTCTTGGAGCGGGCGGGGTGGCGGGCGTTCCACCATGGCTTCTAAAAGCTGTCCACGAAGACGAATGGTAAGCAAACGTTTGATCTAACGCGGCTAGGCACTGACCTCTTTGCGTAGATCCTCCCCCGCATACTCACCCTCCATCTCCTCCGGACCCAGCAGCACCGTTCCCTTGCGAAACACTTCTCCCTCCTCCGCTACCCAGATCCTTGATCTACGCATAAAGGTTAACGTTATGTCCAAAAAATTCGTGAAAGCGAAGAGAAGTCGCTCACCGATCAATAGGCGAAGCCACGCCCGCAATTTCCACAGGCAGATACCTCGGATTTCCATCTTCATCCTCATCCTCCGACCCCTCCACCCCCGATGTGGCCGCAAGCAACGATAAGGTTGGGCTCAATACCTTCTCTGGTTCCTCTGGCTCCGGCTCCGCCCTCCCTTTCCCCTTATCCACCCTAGGTGTCGTCGGCGTCGCCTCCTCCTGTCCCTCTTCCTGTTCCCCAACCACCCTCACATCGGTCACATCCCCATTCACAACCCCATATCCGTGCCCATGCCCATTCGGTAGCCCCACCCCATTCGCCTTACCACCATCAGCACCATTAAACGATAGCCCCAGCCCATGCAGCGTCAACACCGGCCTCGCCGGCGCCGGCAAATCCCTCAACAGCCCCGTCAGCTCATCATTCACCTCCAACAGCTCCTCCATCCTCCCTGGGTCATCCGTAGCCTGTATCACCGCCGACAGCTCCGTCACGATCGCACGCGCGTCTTTCGAGAGCTCCGCCACGGCTTCGGGGTGGCGCGTCGCGGGAGGGAAGGGTGACTTGTCCTTCACCTTGGCTTTGTCTTGGGAGACGAGAGCGGTGAGCTGAGCGATGCATTCCCGAGCCCGGAGGGCAATGTCTGGCTCGGCCTGCGTTAAGGAGAGGAGAGCGTTCGGTCCGGTTTGGGAAAGGAAAGAAGGGGTTGGGGGAGAGGAACACACCTTTTGCTCCTCGCCGAGGCGAATGGTTTTTGCGAGCTCACTCTCCTCGATCATGCCCCACACACCCTTGCCGAGCCCGCGCCCACTTTCTCCCGCCCCTGCAACCTGAGTGCTGCGCTCTGCCTCTTCCGTGTTGCGCACACACGAGTTCAGGATATCTCTGCACATCCTGCCAATGAAAGTTCGTTACCGATCCGGAAAAACCAATAGATTCGTGATAGCACGAACCTCGCAAACCCCTCATCGCCGGGGGGAATGTTCAGATCCAAACACCTCATCACATGGTTCGCCTTCAAGCCCGAGCTCAGCGCCATTACGCCCGCAATGTCCAAAACATTGAGCGTGAGGTCCAGGTGGAGGAGGGACGTGGACTCGGGGAGGAACTCCGCAAGGGCGATGGCGCCGGCCGAGGTGAGGGCGGTCGCGGAGAGGAAGAGGCGTTTGAGAGCGGTGTTGAGCGTGAATGCTGTGCGGAGGGACTGGATCTACGGGGTGGGGAGGGGAGGGGGCGAGTGAGGGGATACGAGGAGAACAAGGTAAGGATTGGAACGCACCCCTTCGAGCCCAGGCCCTGAACATGGGTTCTTGCTCAGGTCGAGCGTCTCTAGACACGAGTTATATTTCTGACATCAATTCCATGAGCAACCTCATAAAGATAACACAAAACTGCATACTCACCAGCGCCTCCGCAATAGCCACAAGACACGGGACATCCAGCTTATTCTCGCTCAGATTCAACACCTTCAACGTCCGATTCCGCTTCAACACCTGCGCGATATACGTAATGCCCATCTACACTCACACAAGTCAAAACCATCATCCCCAAACAATACCGAAACAAAAAAAAGTACGCTCACGCGCAGATCATTCCCCTTCAAATCCAACGTCCTCAACGCCCCCAACCTCGGCAACGCATCCAACGCCCTAACCTTATCCAACAGCGCCGCACTCGGGCCCGCCTCATGCGCCTGCCTCGGCGTTTGCGTCTGTTGAGCCTGCTCAAAGCTCGTCATCCCCGGCCCAGCACTATGCGGTGGATGCCGCATCGTCACCCCGCCCTGCACCGACGACGTGATAATCGGAATCGGCTGCCCCGTCGCCGACAGTGGGTTCCCCGTCTGCGGCTGGGGAGCACCCACCTTCCGCCGTGTCCGTGGGATGTACGGCGTGTATGTCGTTTGCAGACCCGTGCTTGTGGGGTGCCGTGGCGGAGGGAGGACGGGGCCGGCGCGCGCTGGAGCCGATTGCGGGGGGTGTAGAGTCGGCGTTGGCGTTGGAGTCGTGGGTGTCGCCGGTGGGGAGGCGAGAGGGAGCGAGTTGACGGACGACGTGGGGGAGGAGGCCGCGGATGAGGACAGTGACGGGGTGGGAGAGGCGAGCGAGCTGGGGACCACGTCGGGGTAGTCTCGGATCATAAGGGCCAGCGCGACCGCGCCCGTGGTGTTGATGCGGTTGTGTCGTAGGGAGATGTTCCGCAGCGAGGAAGTCCGCACGGCGCGTGCTGAAGGGGCCAAGGCTTAGGTGGACCAAGCGAGGTCAATGCAAGAACTTACATAGTGTTTCCAACGCTGGCGGTCGCAACGCACAGTCGTCCAGACGCAGCGACACTAGGCCTGGCTCAGGCGCTGTCGCAAGCGCCGCGACGATGTACTCGATCGATTTCTTGTCCAAGTTGTTCTGAGACAGATCCAGGAATTGCAGGCTTTTGGCCTATGCGACGTGCTGAGACCGCGTACAATTGTGACGACAGACAGTACACATACCTTGGACACATACGCGCCAATCAGCCGAAACGCAGGCGTCTTCAGCTTCCGGTTAGACGCCACCGAAAGAAACGATAGCGAATCCGGGATTAGTAGGGCATGTAGCATAGGTTTGAGTACCTGCAGTACCCGTCAGCTATCAACTCAATGGAGGCGAGACACAACACACATGTTCGTCCAGATCGCATTCGCGAAATACAAGCTTCCTCAGGCCCCATTCAATGGTGAAGACATCGGACAGGATTGACGCCGAGGTCAACGTCAACTGGACACCCGAAAAGTCTACCGCGCGGGGGCTATTCGACGTGGCATTCTATAGCTTTGATTAGGATACAGAAATACAAGTACCGGTTACGATACACACCTTGAAGGCCACCGTGATGGCTGGATCTGGTTCCTCATCACACCCTGCACAGCACTCGCGATAGAATGATTCCACCTTGTCCAACGACCACCAGTCCTCCGTCTCACTGCCCCCGGGCTGCGTTGCATTCCCTCGCACGACCCGCTTCCGCCGCTCCAACTCGCGATCCTCGATGGCCCGCTTTTCCTCTTTCAGCGTTGGCGTCGACGGCGGGTTTACTGAAGATATAGGATAGACTATTGCGATCTGCGGTAAGATAAAATGGGCCCGTTTGAGCGGTTTCGTCTCATCGGCACTGGCGGGCGGGGACTGAGTCTGTGTCGGCAGAAACCTGGTGATGCGCGAGAACAACGAGGCCTGGGGCGGCGGGGGGCGCTTGAGAATGGACTTGCCGGGAATAGGAATGGTCACTGCCGACGACGACGGCGAGCATGAAGAATTTGAAGCGGCCATGCCAGCAAATTACAAGGCCATTGACAAACCCCAAATTGGTTGTTAGCCTTTGTTTTTCTGCTATTTGCCGAGGATAAAAGCTGTAGTCCCACCTTGTTTATTACCTCCTAGACTACTTCAACTTTTTTCTGCTGGTATTGCGAAAAGCTACGGGATCTGATCTACAATCCTCAGGACTGACATGCCGCGCTGTTCAACGACTTCCAGCGTTCAAATACGATCGCCTACTAAAACCCGCCGCGTTTGCGTTTGATGAGGATCGCAAGCCCAAATTATCCACTTCCCTCCAGGCGTGCGAGAGAATATCGAAGCCCTGCCAATCAAACGACGGAACACCCTGCCTTCCGTTTCTTGGTGTTAACAATACCTTGACACTGGATTCTACTCCCGATTTACTGAAGTAATACCCTCCTGGGCACCCTGCGGACCCGAATTGCTGAAATGCCGATGATAGTCTGCCGTGGTGCTATCATACGCGTGGACGTCACGTTCAAACTCGTTTCCAAGGCTAATTTTGTTGGCTGACTTTCCCAGTGCCAACATAACTTCGGGCGATGTTGCCCTCCGTTCAGGTTGGAGCCAGCACAAGTATGTATCAATTATCATGGTCCTTCAAATAATAAATACTGTTCATCAACCCATTTCCATAGGTAACTTCTCCCAGTCCAAAGCGTCCGGCTCCCACTCGAGAAGGTACGCTATCGAAAATACATACAAGTCAGTGCCGGATTAATAACCTACATAAATATGTAATATAATATAGGTATCAGGTTGCTACAAATGCCGAAGAAAATCCAGAAACGAACACTTCAAAAGAACAAGCGGAAATAAAGAAAGGGAGCACTTGAAACAGAAACCAAAAAAAAGCACTACCCTAAAACTCATCCATATACTCCCTACATCGATCCCACAGTCTATGCCACCTCCCTCCGTTCCACGTCCTCACCCTCGCCCACCCATCATGTGCCGCCATCCTCTCAATCCAAATCAACACCGAACACAGCGCAAAATCCGCATAGCTCACATCCCTCCCCATCGCGACCGTCCCATCCCCATCCCCTGCATTCTTATCAAGTATCATCGCCAGAAAGTCAAATTGCTCCTTCACCGCACTCCACGCCTGCTCCCTCTGCGGACCGCTCAAATACACGGGCGCCGGCTGCGCCCCACGGGAATATGAAGATGAGGAAGAATGCCGCAGCTGCAGCTGCTGATGCGACAGCGGCACCATGATCGGCAAAAGCGGCTTCGCGAACACCTCTTGGATGTAGTGCACGAACAGCGTCTGCACTGCGCGCGACCCCTCAGGGAACACCGGCCGCGCGGGGTACGCCGCCTCGAGGTACTCTGCGATGTGGTTCGTGTTCGCTAGCAGCTCGGGCTTAAGCGGGTTGCGCGTGGGGTCGACGATGACGGGGAGAGTATAGACGGGCCGCCCGTCAGAGCGTAAGGAGGAGGGGGGTGCTCCGATAGAGCGTAGAGTTGCTTCAACGTCGGGGAACTCGACCCAGACCGTGCGGTACCGTAGGCGTTTGTAGTTGAGTATAAAGCGGATGCGCCAGATGTTAGGTGCCCAGGGCTGAGGTGTGTGCCCGGGGGTGTCGTAGAGCGTGATAATGGGGGGCGAGTGTGTCTGCCTCGATGAGTACCGCGACATTGAGTGGTAATTCGTCGCAAAGGTACAATGTGGTTGTCAAGGTGGTAAAATGGGTCCAAGGCGTGTCGCAAGGAGTGTTTTTAAATGCTTGAGTCAACGGATAGCTTAAAAGCCAAAAGCAGATTTTGTGGGGGATGTGTGTCACTCTAAGCGGGTAACTGTAATGTGTATGGATGACGGGTTGTCAGTCACACCTAGTCATCAAGTTGTGTAGGACGCGATGATATCTGGGCCTTAAATATATGGCGAGCCTAATAAAGCCAGTTACAAGAACACTACCAAGATCAAACGGAACGTCGGGGAGAAATAAATGCCACCCTGGCGGGGGCACGGAGATGCGCCGACACGATATTCGCCGACGTGGTAGGTCTCCGCACCACACCCTTGACTTTGATCACACAAGTCATGCAAGAAATTCCCGCAGGTATTTCATGGTAAATCCCCATTTTTCGGACCACGTTCACGGGGTTCCCAACGAGATATGAGTCAGGAGTGCTGTTCTGGCCGTGGAGGCGGTGGGTGTAAGAATTCAATGATAGCAGTCTATGGCTGTGTCACACGAATTCCAAATTGGGACATAGTCGCGCTATCACGTGATCTGAGGAGATTGGCGCATGCCGTTTGCCGAAGTCAAAGGCGGGACGACGCCATGTTTGGGTAGATAACCCGCATACGCTGCGGACGTAGGATGGCTACGGATGACTGGGGGCGTAGGCTGGTAGATTTCAGAAGGGAGATTAGAAGCTAAAGAGGGACTGACTGGGATGGCATAACTTGGACGCGCAGGCACTGCAGCTGCGCATCGCCATCCGTCTAGCCGAGTTGGTGCATGATAATCATTAGGATACTTTCGAGATATCTGCATGCATCTCGTGCCCTGTCCCTTGGTCCTGTTTCCCAAAAAAACACAGATTTTGGGACATCGTTCAGTTCGGGTGGGTGGAACAACATGCACTTCGGCGCGGATGAAAGCTAGTTCCGCTGTTTGGTCAAATACAGACTGATGGATGGTGTTTCATCGAGAGTTTTGCATCATCGCTGACCAGGGTACGGGTCCTATCGTACGTCAGATAATCATCGTTATCAGGCGGAGCCGACGGTAGACGCTCCCGCTCGCAACAACGCAGTTTGAGGAGCAAGAAAACGACATGGTGCCTGGCAACGGAACCTCGTCGAACGACATGGGATTTGTTATGTCCGTCCTCCCGAGCGGAAAAAAACACGGAGCGATGACAGGCCGTCTCTTCATGGTCGGCACGCATCAGCACGGATAATAGGAATTGCTTGGGGATCCATTGCCGCGGTGCGGCGAGGGATGGAGGAGCGATTGATAATGCCTTCGCGTCGCCCAGAAAAAGAAGTGCCAGTTCTAGACGAAAAGCACCTAGATGGGCAACAGCCTAACACTGCCCCCTGCGAACAAGGTGAGCATTGGGGCTTGCGCCACGAAGTTTCTGAGCACTTGTTGGCGGGGCCGAGGACGCCGATCAGGGTTATCAGGTCGGCTGGCCAAATGGGAATACGGCTTTACATGGACTTAGTGAGGCTTCGTTCCTTCAAGTACATCCATTATCAGTGTTTACGGGGTCGAGTCTCGAAATCTGTCGGATTGCCTGGGGGACACTTGACCATCGCATATTCGAAGCTGTAATGTCCACTTCATACTCAGACGCCCGCTCGTTGTCGGACGCGAAATGTTTTAGGTGTTCTGGTTTAAGGCGGTGCACTGTCTTTCTCCAAGTCTTGGATGACTGGCATACTGACTGGCATGGCAGCAGGTCACTACGCGACTTCCAGACGAGAGGTCGGAAAGGGCTTGGGCGATGCCATATAACAGATGCGCATATATGATGACACTGTCAAAGGTTTCTAATGCCCCCGCTTGTGAGAGAACAACTCCCAAGGTTGTGATCATGACTGTCCGGATGCGTCGATGTAGGCTGTGTAACGTAAAGCCATTTTATCAGCACAACTAAGGAAGAAGGATTATGAGCCTTTAAACAAATACACACCTCAGCAACCCATGTCATCACAGCATCGCTCTCCAGGTCCATGAGAGTTTGGGAACTCCCTTGAAGCAATTCGAGACGATAACTAGACCTTGTGAGCGCACAGCCTCCCGAGATCAACGATTCTTCATAAGGCAAAACGGTGGATAAGCAACGAGTAGATTAGTGGTTTGTCGTTTCGCCATCGTGATGTCCCGAGCTACGCTGGCGGGACGATCAGGAACATGAGAGACCAAATGGTGGTTGTCGGAAACAGAGTCGGACGTTGTCGATAACTTTGTATGGTCCGGCGGAGTTTAGGGTCACATGATAATCTCCGAATTCTGACGACATGAGTAAGACGAAAGTCCGTTGTCTTCATAAATCCGCATCTAGACCACTCTCTCCATAACCACCACCATGACCACCTCCCTCGATCAGCTTAAACAAACCGGTACCACTGTCGTCTCTGACTCTGGCGACTTCGAATGTGAGTTATATGCTTCCCAGAAAGGACGACGCGCTCACCCCTGATCTCCATTAGCGATCGATGTGTATAAGCCGAAGGTAGAGTCATCTCGTAATTTACCAAGGGAAATATACGTTCTGACTAGTGCATCTGCAGGATGCCACGACCAACCCTTCGCTGATCTTGGCTGCTGCCGGCAAGTCCAACTACTCGAAACTCATCGATGCCGCTGTAGCGCACGGGAAATCCAAGCCAGGCAGCATCGACGACCAGGCCAACGCCGCCTTGGACAGGCTGGTAAGCGTGCAGACGGTAATTATCTGATTCTATTGCCGATCCCTCGATTAGCTGGTTGAGTTCGGCAAAGAAATATTGCAAATCATTCCCGGGCGTGTTTCCACCGAGGTCGATGCTCGTTTATCTTTTGATAAGGCGGCGACAAAGGCAAAGGTATCCTCAAGCTATTGTCCTCTCTAAAAACTTCTTTGACACGTAAAATCGTCAGGCTAAGGAGCTGATCGCGCTCTACAAGTCACTCGGCGTCGACAAGGAGCGTGTTCTGATCAAAATCGCGTCGACATGGGAAGGTATCCAGGCCGCCCGGGAACTCGAGCGTGACGACGGCATTCATTGCAATCTGACACTCTTGTTCGGCTTCGGCCAAGCTGTAGCCTGCGCCGAGGCCGGTGTTACTTTGATCTCACCGTTCGTCGGCCGTGTACGTTCCGAGCTGACTCCGAACCCCGATGCACGTTTGCTAATCATTATCTTCCAGATCCTCGATTGGTACAAGAAGAACACGGGCAAGGACTATCAAGGCGACGACGACCCCGGTGTCCAGTCAGTGAAGAAAATCTTCAACTACTACAAACAACATGGGTACAACACAATCGTCATGGGCGCCTCTTTCCGCAACGTGCGTCGACCAAAACGTCTCTCTACTTACCTTTGCCTACACCCTAGCTATTTTCTAGACCGGAGAGATCAAGTCCCTCGCTGGATGCGATTTCTTGACTATTTCGCCTTCATTATTGGAACAATTGAAGAATTCGACAGACCCCGTTCCCCAGAGACTTAATGCTGCCAAAGGTGATGTCATTTCGCCTTGCCGGAAGCATCGGGCCGTCTTCTGATCGTCCCTTCAGCCGCTGAAGCCGACCCCATCCCGAAAGTTTCCTACATCAACAACGAGCCGGAATTCAGATGGGCTCTACTTCAGGACCAGATGGCCTTCGACAAGTTGCACGAGGGTATCAAGAAGTTCGCTGAGGATGGCGAGACGCTCAAGAAGCTCCTTAGGGAGAAGCTGACAGCCTAATTTCACAATTAGACGTTCACTTGTAGGTTGGGTCGATGGAAGATTTGAAAAAACAACGGTATATCCTGCTCTGTATTATAACAATCACAATGACTTGTTGCACGATGAGGAGAGGCGGATAAGACGGATGTGCAACGAATCCGAAGTACATACGTGCCAACATCTAGACTCGAGGACCCAGATTCCCGCATGCGAACGCAAGTCGACAACGAGCCTAGGCCGCACTAGATGGGTGAATGTGACGCGGTCTCTCCCACCGTCCGACAACCAACGGGCTATCGATATATCCCCGATGTGAGGACGGAGCCGTTGTGATCGTACGAGCCGACGACCATACGACCATTCCACTTAGCATAAGTGCACGGGGCCAACCAGAGGCGCTCCGGGTGACTGACGGTGAAATTTGGGGAGACACGGACATCGCGTCGCGTCGTCATGCAAGGAATGGCTGTCAAACTGCCAGAAAGGTCCTACCTTTATCTTAGGAAAGGGTGGCAAAGGGGCAAGAACATTTTTAAAGTCGGTGATGTGCCATGGTGCCGTTGGCGACCCAAATAGTCCACAAACGTGATAGCGGTGTGAGGGCGGGTAACAAGACCCTCTGTCCTCGTCGGTCTCTCTACGCCATTCCACTACTTTGATGAACGAAGCAACTCGGAGGTGGGGAAATGCAAGTAAAAACTTGGAAGGCTATGTTGAAGCCGAAGGTCCGCCGATTCTTCTATTAATTATCGGGTATGGAGACGCAAAAAGTGTACGGCAGGCACTGGTGGCCATTTTGAAATCAGTTGTTCGACGAACTACAGGAAGGTATCGTGAACACGCTGTCCGTCGGATGTGCGGCGGAACTCCAACGTTGGGTTTAGAGCCTAGATATCCCGAGCAATCGATTTCCAGTCCTTTCACGTTAGGGAAGTCTTCAACGAACAGTGCCAGGAAGTAGAAATGAGATGCTGGTTGTGTGTTGAGTTAAAAGAGCAATATCAAACAACCACATAGGGTGTATGGGTTCGTCAACTCAGGACCAGTCTTGCCACTAACTTGTTCAGTACCAATGAGTGCATGCTCGACGACTTTAAGAGTCGAAGCTAAACACAATCATAAGGGTAATTACCCTAGGGCGTACTCAACTCAAGCCGACCTCGAATCATGGATCCTTGATTTGTATAAACTGGAGTCTATTCGTTGTCGATGTTGGATTCTGTATAGACAAGGAGATGTTAGACACGCACACGTTAGCCTCCGTGGCGACACTGAGTGCAGGTCTTCAGTGTTTTTTTTTACAGCCTGGGGAGATGTGTGTGGAGAATTCTACATCCGATATCACTCCGAGAGCGATTCAAGACGTCGCTACGCCTTGGTGTTGGTTGTGTGCGGACTATGAGCTGGTGGAGCCACTGCGAATCTCGCTTCCCTGGAGTATGTGTACGTACATGAGTAGAGATGCGAGATTAGCAAAAGAGTTTCCCTACGACAGACCCGAGACAGCAATCGATGAAGTCCCGGAATTGTTTTAGATACTGGAAATAACATAAGCGTCATACGAAACGTGGAGAAATAGCGATATACCGCATCCTTGTAGAAAGCCTTCCCTGCGTCCGAAAGACACTGTTCCGAAAGACACTTTGGGAATTCATTCAAAGCGAGCTCTCGTTGAGCTTCGCTACCAAGAGAATTGTTCAGCACAAGCTGAACTGGACCCAGTGGGAGAGTCGAACCTTTCAAATAACTCGTGTCCAGACAGCATCCATGCGGCATACCCAACTAACTCACCATTTGTCGTGTCAATGGCAGTGTAAAATTCTCCTTCAAGGGCGCACGCGCGAATGATAGAACAGGCCATGGGTCTGATTAGGGATGGGTTACCACCACTGAGACTAAGTCCTGCCAGATATTGACAAGGCCATAGTCGGAATCGCCAACCCCGGATACCGGGAAAAGCGGCCGACCGTCTTTCATTAGTTTGTAGAACAAGTCGGCGGCTTTATCAATTAATTCACCTAACGTTGAAGACTAGCTTCGCTTAGACAACGGACTCACGCATTGAAGATCGGACCAAGGTACCGTTAACATCTTCCACGCGCTGTATGCTCGCGGCGATCATTTGGCGTGAAAGGCTGCAGCCGCGGACATGTGCGTAGTAGCTATTGCCATAAAATACGGAGGATCCAATCTGCTCGTCGGAAATTCAAAGCAAGAGCGGCCATGGACGGTTGGGCTGGCACGATGAGGTTGTGATCTCGCGCATGGATGTAGTTCACCCTTAGCAAGCAGTTCCTAAAGATGTCCGTCTGCCATAGGTTCTACGAGACAAGCACTAGTTATGAGTCTGTCGATTGGTATTATCAACGGAACTATTCACTACGACTGACGAATGTCTGCATTGCATGCATGTGTCCAGGAAGGTGTGCCGTTCTGAACAGCATCGTTTTGAGTCGGCATCATTGGTGTGTACGTTGCCCCAACGTGCAATTATGCATGACAGGGCATTGCTGAATCCGACGCCCCTTCATGCGTCCGCATGTACCGCTGAAATTTGTACCGAAGAACTGCACGGGATGTGAGGCCTCACGAGGCGACTCACCTATTGTACCCTAGTTGAACAATGATGGTTTTCCATGGTGGTTGTTGAAGACCAAGTTCCAGACAATCGTGACCAAGTGTGACTTACTCGCTGCGACACTGACGGTCATGGCGACGTTCGCTAAGAAGGCCTTTAACGCTGCTGTCTATTCGTCCTTCCGTCCCACCTATCCCAAGAAGCTTTTTAACGAAATCTTCGACTACCATCACGCTGGAAACGCGTCATGGGGCGTAGCCGTGGACTTGGGTTGTGGAACCGGTGTGTGGAGATTTTCGTTCACTGTTGACTCAGCGCCTTTATTCACCGTCCCATGAACAGCTGTGCTCATTAAATTATCCATATAGGACAAGCTACGACCGAGCTCAAGGGTAGTTTTGCCTCCGTTATCGGGATCGATCCATCGCAGCCGATGATTGATGCCGCTCAGAGGAAACACAACGAGGGAGGATTGATTTTCCGTCAAGGACGCTCGGAGGATCTCAGGAATGTCCTAGCTAGTGAAAGCGTTGACCTCTTGATTTCAGGTCATTTCACTCTCTTTCTTTGACGGTTCGTAACTTGCGGCTGAACTTTTTTCGTAGCACAGGCAGGCCACTGGTTCAACTGGGAGCTGGTATGGCCTGAAGTCAACAGGGTGTTGCGGAAGGGCGGTACAGCTGCGTTCTGGGTGCGTAGTCCCTCCGTCGTTGGGCTCTGATTGCATGCATGCATGATCCCTGATTTTGCGCCAATTTTCCCCCAGACTTATGCCGAATTTCGCTTGTCAGGATATCCCTCG
Organism: Lyophyllum decastes; assembly: GCA_025854295.1. NCBI lineage: Eukaryota > Fungi > Basidiomycota > Agaricomycetes > Agaricales > Lyophyllaceae > Lyophyllum > Lyophyllum decastes. The sequence continues at coordinate 1,841,103 of CP107712.1, read as the reverse complement.
ACGACGCCGCTCATAACAGCCTACGCGCAGGGAAAAGACCCAGCCACAAGTTTGGGGACGTATTTCGAACGTCCTGGTAGGACCATCCTGGAGAACATGCTGACCGATGTCCCCGATCCCACGTCAATGGGGTCGGTCATGAAGCATCGCGGCGGGCTCGCTCACTTTGAGAGGCGCTATCTCGCAGGTGAAGCTTCCCACTTCCCACCCTTTCGCTTCCATCTTCACACGTATTCTGTCCTCAGTCTAACGTCTATTGATCCAGGTCCTCATTATCCCCCTCACCTCCCACCTCCCTCTCCGGCGCAAGTCAAACCGGTGGAGATGCGGGTGAGCATGCGCTGGAGGGACCTGCTCGGATATTTCAGGACGTGGAGCCCGCTGCATAACTTCCACGAGCGCTTCCCGGAGGATCTAGATCGGGTCGACGAACGATTTCCCGAGGATAAACTAGCCAAACCTGCAGGTCAGGATCTAGTAAAGGAGGCGGACTCGGGACGAGTTGACGTAGATGTTAGTGGTGGGGATATTGCGGTTAGGTTTTGGAAAGACTTGAGGGAGGAAGTGAAAAGGCATGGGGGCGAGTACGGGGTCGATGAGGTCGTGTCGGTGGAATGGCCGATCGCGTTGTTGCTGGCGAGAAAGGTGTAGCGATCTAAGTCGGCCCCCGGGGAAGAGCACGTAGTAGTCACCATTCGGACGGCAATTTGAAGCAGACGTCGACCGCAGTTCGGGGCATACCGGGGCGATGGGAGCAACACATATGCTTGCGTTGCTTATCAGCACTGATCAGTGTTCACATCAGTTGCTCAGCGACGAGTAAAGCTTCGCGTCGGTGTCGCTTCAATGGTACTTCTGCCATCGTTGTGCTTTGCGTTTGCAGTCATACCGTTTCCAGCCCACCTATAGCTGTCCTATAGTTGAACGCCCTTGAGACGGGCGAGTGATTTGTCTGCACCTGGTAGGCTAGGATGCGATTCATACTATCAGCCACTCTTCGCTAACGCTGCGAAGCGGGACCACGCTGATATGGTTCCTGCGAGTCTTTCTGCCGTGAAATTATGATGTCATCGATCTATCTCTGCTACGAAAGGTCGCCGACTTCATCCCCAAGTATCCGTAGATAGAGGTTGGTACGCCTATGAAATATGCACGAGCCGGCAGTTTGGGGTTCAAAACAGGGGATGAAAAAATACAGAGGAAGTACTTGGAAGGAAACTCTACGGATCTCTGGTCTACTGGCAGGACGGAGATGCCGCGTAAGTCTCTTCAGATCAGGCTGTCTGGTCCAGACCTGGTTCGCTGTCGCACTCGCAAGAAATTTTCGCGAATGTAGGTCGTGTTTGCATCCAAAAATCACTAAACGTGAAAGGTATAGAGATCGGATCAGCAAATGGTATATTCAATAGCATTGCATGGTAGAGACCATAACAGGAATCGTAATGCAGTTCCCAGTCTTCATCATCACCATTCCAGCTACTTAGCTTCCAAAATGGCAGTCTCGAGGATAGGAATCGATCACCCGCTCTCCGTGGCCTGCTTTAGAAGAGTGACAGCTGTTGGAGTTCGAGGTTTAAGAATAGCCGCAAATGGCTTTGGGTGGCTATAAAGAAATACAGTCAGCGATAAAAGAACTCGTGGAATAAGGACACGCAGGACCTCGTTATTCCAGTGGTGATGGGGAGACTGTCTGGAATTATTTCCTTCCCGTCCTTATCGACAGTTCTAGAGACTGACATGGTTGCCATAATGGTCGCAACCGCCATCCAAATGCTTTCGATTGCCAAGTGGCGGCCAGGGCATACCCTGGGAATGAATGAGCAAGTTAAGTGAATAGTCGTAATGCTATTTTGAATAAGTACCTTCGTCCGAAACCAAATGCGGGAGGGGAAGGTTCGCTGCGGCCTGCGGGTGCTGGCAAAAAGCGGGTTGGATCGAAGCTAAAGGGGTCTTGATAGATGGACTTGTCCCATGTCATTCCCCTTTCGAACGGACGTGAACAAGGGAGTAGTACAGGTCGAAGGAAAATTGGTCATACCTGATGTTCGGGATGAGGACAGAGCCCTTGGGAATCAACATGCCATTATAGATGTCGTCGTTTATCGATTTATGAGGTCCGGCTGATAATTAGCAGTTAAACGACCTCGTTCACGGTCTCAAATAAAATCAGCAGACCGGTTGGAGCGGGCTGGTACCATCTTACGAGGGGGTATTTTAGTCAAGCTGCGTATCCAGATCAAGAATGGCATACCTGAGCGTTTCGTAAACGAGACATTCGAGATACGGGAGGCTCGCCCGATCATGTAACTCTGGGAGGCGGTCGGGACCAACGATCGCATCTATCTCCTTGTGCGCTCGGACTTGATACTCGGGATAAAGAACCATCGCAAGGAAGAAGAAGTCGAGTACAGATGATGTCTGATACCAACGTCCATGCTGTCAATATCGTCCGCATTGCACCGTGAAAATTACTTACCGTGTCTGCGCCTCCTTGATACAGGACTGCGGCAGTAGACTGAATACGTTTGATTTGGGTTTCATCCTCTGGCCCAGCCCGGTTCATCGCCTCTAACTGAGAGGCTAGGAATGATGGCTTTGCCGTTCCCTTGGCCTAGAGGAATTCATCGGCCTGGAACTTAATTTTCAATGATGAGGACTAACCATCTGTTCCCTCACTCGATCGAAAGGGAACTCCTTGAGCCTTTTCACTACTTCTTGCGACTTGCGTGCATATGTAGCATAGTACGTTCCAGGGAACCATGATGGGAAATAGCGAACTAGATTAACATAAGCCACATATGAACGGCACCAGAGGAGGGTAAGTATCGACTTACGAATCGGGAACGCGTCCACCAACGTAGTACCAGGAGGACCTGTTTCTGCCATTACGCGGCCAACATCGCTAGCTATTTTGACGTATGGATCACTGGGCGAGACGATCTGATGCCCATAGCCTACTTCCACGATGATCGATGTTGAGAATCTGATAGACTATGGTGTAAGGTGTGACCTTTATAGAAAAAGGCAACTGCAGGACCTTGATAAAACTTCCGTTCTCTTCTCAGGGGTCGAAAGAAGGCCGTGGGCGAGGACACGAGCCTCGCGGATTTGAACATGATGATGGTTCTTTACCTTGTCCTGGTTGAAGTATCCATGAATCATCCTTCTTTGCGCGCGGAATTCGTCTCCATATTTCACAAAACCGAGCATATCTCCTTCACCCAATCTGCAAGACCAGAAGTTTCGTCAGGTGTATAGGATATCTTTGAAGGGGCGAGGAATTACAGGTCGTAAATCGGAAGGTCAGGCCTATCGCTGTAGTTGGCACTCCGTTTGTCTAGTAGGTCATTGGCTGCCTGAACACTGTTTAAAATGACAAGTGATCGACCCAAAACTCTCAGCTGGACTACATCGCCTGTCGACTGACATTAGATCTTATATACCTAGCGCATCCATTAACGCACCGTATGTTTTCCCCAACTTGTAGAAGAACACATCTTGACCTTCCGTAGGGATTAATCGAAGGTGTCCAATGAGGGGATCCGCAGGAGGACCAGGAGGCAGTGGAACACGTCTCTTCTTTAAGAGCCTGTTTCTTACAATGAGAACGGCAACCACAACGAGCGCAAGAACAAGGGTGAGCGAAGTCATTAGAACGAGGACCAGGAACAGGTTAGGAACTAAAACGTCGACCAAGTGTTTTTAAACACCCCGAAGAGCCCATATCCTACAACGTTACGAAGTTTCCGTAGCTCCAGGAAACCCCTAAAGCTTCCCATTGGAATTAACTCCAGCTGATTGTATCACCTATCAGCAGCTCACAAAGGACATCGGCTCCATTGTGCAGATCCCTCGCCGCTGCCAGTCGTATCAATGGGTGGGTTAGGGAAGAGAGTGAAACCAGGAGATGGAGATATGAAATCTCGATTATCCGTGAGATGAAGAATCTAGTACGGGTGGTCATGCAGATTGAATGGCAAACAGGGTCAAAAAACTTGACATTCGTGTCAGTCGAACCAAAATTTGGGCACGTGCGTGAATGCCGCATCTCGTAGCGTGCCACCGACTTTTGGCAACCAAAGCACCCATTTTCAAGTTGTACTAGGTACGTATATCCTCAGCTCCGTCCTGAGCTGTTCCGTTGTTCTACGCCAAGACACACTACTACGTAGTGTTCGATACGTATCTCCTTCCGCATCTCTCAGAGTCATTTGTAGTCACTCCGCTTTATCAAATTATCTCGATTCGCCAACGCACCCACACACTCCAACGACGCATGATTTCTACCTGACTATCGCATGCCCTAGTCCATTCAACGAGTCATAGGAACGAGAAACCGTTATATCTATGCTTTCGAAGGCGAACCGCACATGCTTCAAGGAAAAATGGGGAGACGGTTGTCATCGAGAACCTAAGCAAGCCCATGGCCAGGAAGGCGCTCCATTCTATCCCCGTCATATAACGTTCTGTCAAGGAGTCATGTAAAACCAGGGATAGATTTGGGATTGGTGTTCTGGTTTGTTGAGATGTTGGTGGTGTTCGGTCTCAACAAGACCTGAGAATTGATCATTGCCCACTTGTAAGCATGCCCCATTTGATCGTGTGCCACCAACTTACTCTCATATGTACCGCGAACCTGGACACGGCAGTTTTCAATGGTCGGTCTCCGTCCCGATCCCAAGCCTTTGACCCTAGCTTCGCATTCCCTGTCGTCAGTTGTTCTTAAACATTATTTCCTCCAGCATCATACCTAACCGCTCCCACGTCAATGCCTTCTTGAGACTATTGCTTCCCAGATGTCACATGGCCTCAGCCTGATAATTTAGTGCTTGAACATTTTCCGGGACATATCGATGTCCGCGATCTCGAATGCAATCTCGAACAGGATCCGCGTATGCTGAAGAACCTGCCTACGACTGTCAGCCTCTATAGAACGGCTTTTTTTATAACGTACAATGTCGTTCGAAACTTGTGGATGGAATTCCATGTCAACAGCGTAGTGAAGAACCTCCGAAGACGCCTTAGGCGAGTCTATTCTGATTTAACGTAAGGATTCTAACCGCTGAAACCCAGATGTTACACCGACTCGGAGAGAATTCCTTACAATCAAGGTTCGAGACAGCTGTTACTGCCAAATTCACCCAACAAATTCGAATCGTTCATGACAATGACTGTGTCCAAATCTTGCGGCTTGCGACACCGCTTGGCAGAACAATCATCAGTATGCATCCCAGCATTTCCTTCAACTGCGGGGTATCCCACCACTCACTGGCCCTAACCTAATACAGATGTGCGATGTTGGATCAAGGGCTCTGGGCGGGCCCTGTATTCATTATTATTCAAAGTACCTGTTCTTGAAGGATCATATCCCATGCATGGTACATACCTATGTTTGACCACATTCACATCTCAAGGTAGGCGTAGAAAGGAAGCTGTATCGTATGCTTACACCTAAGTTTTGGCTGGAGGCTGGTCAATTACCTCAGCCGAAGTCCTTGTGAGGAGATACAGAACGGCGACGCAGGTTACTACCCATGGATTGTGAATAGAGGACTGCAAGCAAGCAAGGATTAATTGAGGTAGGGATAGGCGGTCTGGGTCCCAAACCTTAGGACATCGTCTCCGAATTGATGAAATTGCATTTATGTTGCCATTCACGATGTCGCCCGACCGTCCCGTTGATACTCGCAGGCGAGACGGGTTTGTGGCCCAGATCTCTTGGTGCTGGCCTACACTCATTCCAGCACAAGACGTGGAGAATGAAGAAGTCAGTGACGAACTCGCTCAGCTTGCTGGTTAGGATCCAGCGCAGGATGTGAAGTCACAGCATGTTGATGTTGGTTTGAGCGATGGGGGTATTACACTTGGGTTTGAAGCGAATAAGCAGGGGGTAGGTATGGCATTAACGAATTGGTATCCGTGGAGTGGCCGATCGTCTGCTACTCGCGAAGAAGATGTAACACCAGACGGGGTGCAGAACCATTCTACAAATTTCAGATGGTGGTATGGCACAAGCACAACAACCTGCTCAAGCCGGGCTGATCTATCAACAGGAATAGTTTAACCCGAGAATGACCAATGTACCTATTGCTCTCTAGTAAGTATGCGGAGTGGGTCTCCAGCTCTGTCTACATAGACCTCCGCCATGTCAAACGACATGCCGACTCAAAGGCAAGGGGGCGAACTCTGTTTGTCTGCTGCTTTCGGCTTGCTAACAGAGGGCAAACTAGCGAAGTGTATTTTAGGATGAGGATGAGGATTTCCCATGTGAATGTTGTTGCTGGATGGGAAAGTCTGCGGGTAGATGGAGAGTGCAGTCTTCGGTCATTAAATCAAACGCGTCAAAGCGGGGGCACACTGTCTCACTTGCCAGCAGAAAAAGTGGAGTGGCGGGAGGTCGATGACATTCGATAGCATTACATAAGTGAAAAGGCATGGGGGCGAGTACGGGGTCGATGAGGTCGTGTCTGTGGAATGGCCGGTGGCGTTGTTGCTGGCGAGAAAGGTGTAGCAATCTAAAACTGCCGCCGGGGAATAGCACTGAGTAATCACCATTCGGACGGCAATTTGAAGCAGACGTCGACCACAGTTTGGGGTATACCAGGGCGATGAGAGCAACACATGCTTGCGTTGTTTATCAGCACTAATCAGTGTTCACATCAGTTGCTCAGCGATGAGTGAAGCTTCGTGTCGATGTCACTTCAATGGTACTTCTGTCATCGTTGCGCCTTGCGCTTGCAGTCATACCGTTTCCAGCCGACCTATAGCTGTCCTATAGATGAACACCCTTGAGACGGGCGAGTGGTTTATCTGCACCTGGTAGCCAGGATACGATTCATACTATCAATCGCTCTTCGCTAGCGGTGCGAGGCGGGACCACGCAAATATGGTTCCTGAAGTCTTTCTGCCGTGAAATTATGGTGAGGATATCATCGATGTATCTCTGCTACGAAAGGTCGCGGACTTCATCCCCAAGTATTCGTAGATAAAGGTTGGTACGCCTATGAAATATGAATGAGCCGGGAATTCGGGGTTCAAAACAGGGGATAAAATACGGAGGAAGCACTTGGAAAGAAAGTCTGCGGATCTCTGGTTCACGCCGACTTGCAGTTAGGCGCCTTCACAGCTTGGCGAGCACAACGAGAGTCAGAAGGTTTTTCGCCGGCAGGTTTGTGAATGAGTTTCCCGTCGAAAAGCTAGATTTTTTTCGGTAAAGTTCGTCAGCATATTGGTTTGGTGGAGAAAGGTATTCGAGGGAGGGACGTACGTCATACTTGCACCTCCCGAAAAATTGTCCGTGATTGAAATATCTAGAATCAAGGTGAATTTGATATCAGACCTTGTTTGTAGAAGTAGGATTCCTGAGTCTACACTTACTCACAATGAAACCTCGCACTCATACGGCCATTGTGATTGAATTCAAACCCTCGCACGGCGTCAGAGGGTACCTTCTTCGGAAACCTGGGGCATGTGTAGCAGGACTTGGTATGGCAAGGGCCCTCCTTGGGGCAAAGGAGATAGGGGTGAGCCTCGGGAATTGCATTCTCGACCGATGGGTTCTTCTCGAGACATGATGCACGCTGAGGGGCGAGAACGTGCGCAGGACAACTCTTGCCATTTATCAATTTCCCCGTGGTTGCCTAATGGACACGATAGAAATATTATTCCTGAATAATCTGATGAATAGCTTACGTTAAAGTTGCAGTCGGTGAATTGACCCGAGTGGGCGTCGAAACGATAACTTTGTGTGTTTTAGCGGACATAGAGAACAACATATCCCGACCTGAAGACATACCGACACTGAAGAACATTGCTTGCAATAGTGGTCTCCACCCAGGCCATCCCATCATGTTTCGGGCAGTGGAAACAATTATCCGTCTCGAGCTTGCAATCAGGTTTGCAACAGGTCTCATAGTCTCCATTATATTGGGGCTCCTTAAGTGGCTCGCAATTCTTGATGGGAGTAGCTTGGCCAGGACATGTTCCTCCGGCGACTTTCCGGGTCCCTTCGACCAACTTGCCCTTCTACGTAACAAACGCGGAACAGGGTCAGCGAGACCTGACATATATCGCCTCGAAATCTATACCCACATCATTATAGCGACACGTAAGCCGAAAAACCATTGTGTTCGGTCCCTCTTTTTCTCCCTCATGACGGTATTGGCCGGTGGACCAGTCTGTCCTGCTTATCCTTCGTACATACCTGAAGAGACAAATAGTACAAGAGACACTGGAATATCACACGAAGCAGTGTGGTTAACTCACCCGCATGTGAAATCGGTCCAGCTGTTCCGGCCGTCAACTTCGGCGGGGTCCTTCTGTGTGATACGAAAGTTTTCGACACCTTGGCACTCGAAGCACTTCCCAGGATCGGGTAAAGCAAACTGGGTCTTGGGGCAAGTCGTAGAGAGAACTGGAAGGGCGAGGGCTAAAATGACAACCAACGAGAGTTGCATGTTGATGATACGAGCAAGGAAAAGCTGGGGACCAGAATTTTATGACCGTGCCTTTTTATAAGGCTGGAGGCGAATGATTAGAGCATTCTCCATGTTGTCGCATGGCGTGGCTAGACTTCTTGGGCATGAAATGGTTTATCCTGGCACTAGAGGCGGACAGGTACGTCCACTGTCGTCTAGACGGTACCATCGGAATCAACTAGTGCTATTCGGTGGTGGCGGACGACGTCCAGCATGGAAGGCGGATTACGAGTCTAAGGCAATTGCTTTGAGGAGGGAACACGGAACTTTCAGTCATTTGACTTGATATAAATCGGTTAACCTGGAGCGGAACCAAATATACTCTAAGCGGCAGGTGCAAGAACCAAAGAGACCTGGAGATAGTTGTAAAATGCATTATTAACCATACAGCCTTACGCACCTCGTAAAGTAGACAGAAAAACGGTTGGTAGCTCAGTTGGTGATGGGCGAAGCAACCGCGTCCGCGATGGGATCGGCGTTCTCAACGCAATTTACAACATATTCGCTACCGGTAGATACCCTGAAGCGTTGTACGGAGAAGATCTAGCATCCACGCTATGTGCGGAAGGTTGACGTCTGAGTGGCGTTGTGATACTCGGAGACGCGACGGGATGGTGGTCCAGATCTCTTGGGGCTGGCCTACACTAATTCCAGCATAAAACGTGGAAAATGAAGAAGTTAGTAGATGTATGGCTTTGCTAGTCTCTAGTGGCAACGCTAAACGAGGGTAGTAGGGATCGCCACCGACCCTTCGAATACAAGGCCGCAACCCCGAGAGATAAGGAGACCGACGACGAACCCGAGCTGGCCTTGTCGGAGCCGCATGGTAAACTGCCCATATTAGTAATAATGGGAGTTAGTAGCGTCCAGATAACCGCTCACGACGCCGCGCTGCCAGCTTTGGCGGACGTTGAGGCTCGAAACAATTCAGCGAGCCTTAAGTAGGTCTGTGTCCGTGTCCAGTTATTTGGGAATTGAATAGATAATGGTCAATTGAGGATGTCTTACCACAGTTGGAAGAAGTGTTGTTTGGATACAAGGGAAGAATTATTGCGCCAAGAAGCAACTTCTCATGAAAAGTACATGACCGTGTTGTAGCCAGAAAAGAAAAATATTCCGAGGGAAGGGGCACCCTCCCGAACTGATCACTGAAGAACGACATATGTGAGTCACTACAGCTGCCTGCGTCTGTCGAGCAAAGACTTGCTACACCAGTGAAATTGCTACGTACATGGTGGTGGTGAAGTTCTTGATTACCGTGAACTCAAACGCTGATCATCATCGGTCTCGCGAGGAGACGTCAAACAGTAGCGCGAGTTTCTGCCCATACATCATAGAAAAAAGCTGCTGCGAGCGAGACGGTATTGACCAAGAGAGGGGTGGGTGGTCCCGGCAGTCGACCTCAACGCATCTTCTCCAAGTTAGTGGAATATGCATCTCTGCTATCATTCACGGTGTCCTGCCATCGCACGTTGATACCTGGGGGCTAAACGGGTCATAGAGGCAAGACCAATCTCTTGGTCTCTTGGGGCTAGCCTAAACCGTTCCAGCGCAAGACGCAGAAAATGGGGGAGGAGTGAGCAAAAGCCATGTATTCAGAATTCCTGAACTTGGTAGGGAACGCCAAAAGGGGGCACCATGGATCACCACCGACTTCTGGGGCTGTAGTCTCGAGAGATGAGGAGATGAAGGCTGATCTTGAGCTGACCTTATCAGACAGTTACATGGTAAAATACTCCCCGCTCCTCCACCACGTTAGGTAGAGGATGGTAGCGTCCTGGCTAGGCCATCGCTTTGGCGATCATTGAAGCTCGAAACAATACAACGGGCCGTAGGACATCCGTCGTTGTGACTCTCCGGATATTTGAGAAATGGATAGATCGTGGTCGGTGGAGGACGTGTTATGTACCAGTCTGAAGGACTCTGTTTAGAACGTAAGTGAAGGACGAGCGACAACGTTGATGCAGAAATTGCTCATGAAAGGGTACGTCGTAGTAGGAAAACATTGATATTCTCAAACAGATGACTGAAGAGCGATACGTGAGTCACCACAAACTACGTGCATTCGTCAAGCAAAACACTTACTATAGCAATTGAATCACCTCGTGGTGGCAGTCGGTGGTGAAGACCGTGACTCGGACCAAATGTGACCATCGAAAATGTTGCAAGCGACCACATGGCCATATTCAAATTGTGCCCAACATTCAATAACTCTCCATTCGTCTTTCCGTGCAACCGCCCTAAGAAGCTCTTCAAGATTCTCGATTATGTACCACTGTACGGAAAACGGATCCCAAGATATGGTGGCGAATTTCGCTTGTGGAGCGGGTACGCGATCACGCTTCAGTCCTTCCAGGAGAAAGACAAGTCTGAGGATGTATTTCGAACTTCCTGGCAGGACCATCCTGGAGAACATGCTGAACAATATTTCTGATCCCATGTCAATGGACTCATTCATGAAATATCGCGGCGGGCTCGCACAGTTTGAGTGGCGTTATTTCGCAGGTGAGGCTTCCCATTTCTAATTCTTTTATGTCCATTCTTGCTCTCATTCCCCCCCAATCTAATGAAAAGTAATCCAGGTCCTCATTATCCTCCTCACCCCCGCCTTCTACCCAGACGCACGTCAGATCAGTGGAGATGTGTGCGAATATCTAGTGGAGAGACCTCGGGTATTTTGGGATGTGGAGCCCGCTGCATAACATTCACAAGCGCTTTCAGGAGGATCTAGATCGGGTTGACAACGATACCATGATGACAAAGTTGCCAAGCCTGCAGGTCTGGATCCAGTTAGAAATTCGAACTCTGGGCGAGTTGACGTTGACGTGAGGGGTGGGGATATTGCGGTTAGGTTTTGGAAAGACTTGAGGGAGGAAGTGAAAAAGCATGGCGGTTGGTACGGCGCTGACGAGCTGGCGTCCGTGGAACGGCCAATTGCCCTGTTACTCGCGAAGGTTTAACACCATCGCCATACTGGGGTAGGCGATCCGCACCAATGGAACATGCTCAGAGGTAATGCAATGCCGTCGTTTGAAGCCCTCTGGGGTCGAAGCTGAACCTTTTCCTAGTATTAGAGTCAATTGATACCGGTACAGACGTGAATGGATAGCACGGTTCTTGTAGCAGCAAATCAGTGAAGACGAGGCTTGTCAGTTCTGGCGTCTCTGGGCTCCAAAGACTGAACGTCTACCTTGCCAAGGCTGGATTCTCCCGAAGCTCGTCATTGTTCTGTCATTCTGGATCACACGGTTAGGCGCCGGCTTGAGCTAGACGACACGCCACATGCAACGTCGAAGGCCACATGTCTTGCCTCGTGGACTTTCCAGCGCTTAGTGCATCTTGGTTCCCGTCCTTTAAAGGTCCCCTCCTCAGTGGCCGCAGAATCGCCCGCTCAGGCATCCCTCAAACAATCAGCCTATCCCGAGCAATAGACTACCGCAACGTCAACATGCCAGACGTCACGGGCGGGGCGGAATCGCGCAAATTGCACATACCCTGGTTGAGTGATATGCTCTCCAAGAACCGGAACCCTCTAGCGTCTCCACAATCGCCCTCAGTAGCGTCAGATAGTCCTCATACCGCAGGGTCCACAGGGGGCTGGTTGTTTGGCCTTCTAACACCCCAGGTATCCGTCTCTACGTCCCAGGTCCCGCAAACCGCTGCGGGTGTTTCGGCTCCATCGCCAGCCACACTGACAACAGGCCAGCGAGAGGACGAAGTGGACGCCGCCTTGGATGGGTTGAGGAACATACTTCAAGGACTTCATGACTGCTCAAAATTTTTCGGCGCTTTGCAGGCCGCTGACGGAGCTTGGCGAATAATCTACACGACCGTTAGGGTGCGTAGCATCAATTCGCTCCAAGAGGAGGATAATCGTGACAGATTTACAGGAGGTGACGGGACGGAGCGCAGAATTTGAGTCTTTCGAAAACGACTTAGCGGCCGTCTTGTCGATCGTGAAGTATTATAAAAAACGGGGTACGACATATGCGCTGAATCGAACAATTGACAACTTCTGCGAGTACGTGGAATACCCGTCGTTTTTAAAACCTACCTGACTCTTGTAAACGCTATTTAGTGCCATGACCCCCCAGATAAAGCGGGTTGAAAACTTGTCCGACCGTTTCAAAGTGACCTGGACCGATCAGGAGAAGGAGGCCGTCTATTCCGTAATGGAGGCCTTTCGAAACATGAGTGTTTTGTGCTCTTTGTTCCGGGTGAGCTTTTGTCTTTTGACCTGGATGTAGTTATGCTTGCCAATTTATCGACACCCACAGGAGAACGCATGCCCGCTTGTTGAGGCAATTAAGGCGAGCAGATTATATGTGCAGGCTGAAACGACGTCATTCTTCCCGAACGCTAGTGGAGTTACAATGCATCAGCCTACCATGAATGACTACTCCGTTAATGTGACTGGTGTGTGACAGTGTAGCATTTTCCTAGTATTTTCGTTGATGGCCTGCCGACGAGTAGATACCGAACGAGATTTTTTCAACGACCTCAAAGATCACCATCTCACTAGCGCCGAATACGACTTCCAGGAACTGGGATACGGAGCTGAACCCCGGACGGATATCGTCCATGTCGTCTCAGAGTGGGCGGATGGTGTTGATGACCGTCCGATATGCTGGCTGTACGGTCCTGCAGGTTCTGGGAAATCGATAATCGCCAGAGCAATCGCGGAGCGGTATCACGAGAAGGAGCGACTTGCCGGCTCCTTCTTCTTTTCTCGAGGCTATTCGGAGAGGGAGAACATCGCCAAAATGATCACCACAATTGCCTACCGTTTTGGCATCCATCATCCCTCCGCCACTCCGAGCATACGGCAGATTCTCAAGACTGACCCATCCACACCAGCCAGATCATTGAAGATTCAACTTGAGCGCCTTATCATGACTCCTATCCATTCTTTACAGCCATCCCATCCCCTGATCGTGGTTATCGATGCCCTTGACGAGTGTAACGCGAAGGAGTCGATCGAGGTCGTCGAGACACTTGCGAAAATCGCTCATGGCTCTCCACTGTTCGTGCGATTTTTCATCACGGGCAGGGCCGATGACGACCTTGACGGCATCGTTATATATCATTCCAAGAAGGCCTTCCGCCTCGATCTGGGAACGTTCCCTCCTGATCGCAACGTTCTCTGTGCATTTTATAAGAAGCGTTTCGAAGAATTGTTTGACAAGAACTTCAGGGTCATGACGACGGCGCGTCTAAAGAAGCCTTGGCCTGCGATCCCTGATCTCAATAAACTTGCTGCTCTCTCGAACGGTCTATTCATCCATGCTGCGACCACTGTGAAATTTGTTGGTGACTTCAAGGCCGGGATTGATACACCCACGGAGAGACTAGAAAAAGCCATGGACTCGAGGCACGACGGACTCGATGACCTATACAAACAGGTTTTACAGGATGCTCCAAACCATGCTGATGAGCGCTTTACCCGGATTATGGGCGCGCTATTGCTGCTCCGTGACCCGCTTTCAGTCGATGATCTCGCTTGTCTCCTACGCCTACAGTCCGTAGGCATTTTCACTTCGTTAACAGGGTGCAGATCCATTCTTCAGATTCCGGATGGTGGCGATGACGCGATCACATTTTTCCATACCTCGTTACGAGACTTCCTTCTCGACAAAAAACGCGCCGGCGCCCACTACATTGACTCAGCTCGCTATCATACCTCCATCCTGGATGATTGCGTTCAGATCATGGCACGGGTATGGGATCAGGAGACAATGCGGACATGGGACAATGGGAACGCAGGACGTGTGTTAGTATATGCCTGCAACAACTGGCAGTACCATCTGGGCGAGATCTTACGAGATGATAGATGGACAGGACAACGCGAACTTCTCCGATCCTATATCAGCAAACGATTCCACAGGAGATTGGAAAATTTTCTTGAGAATGTTGGAGCCAATTGGTTTGAAATGTGGGCTTCGATTGCGGACAAGGATGACGATATGTGGAGGACTTTGAAGCAGGATTTGGTCATATTGTGTGACGTGGTCAAGGTCAACGGTGGTCTACGCTATCAACATATCAAGCTCAAATTTATTTCGTTTTGTCACTAGGCGCGGAACTTTACCCAATCCCGAATGCATGACCTGCTACACAAGCTGGTGACAAAGATTGAGGTGAGTTTGATAGTGACAGAGCATCGCATGATTTTACATGCTACCAGGCCTCAAGCGAAAGCTCGCAACATGAAGACATGAGTGTGGGTTTAGCAGCAGGTATGGCTGGTGAAACAGGAGTTTGACAAGGATCACAGTGCCGGGGCCCCAATGGCTGACTTTGACAATCACAACTCACAACATGCCACGATAAAACGAGCTACGACTTGCCTTATCATATTTCCGCCATGCTTCCTTTCTTTTGTCCCCCCTAATTCCGTTCGTCATCGTTCACATACCTCATGCTCCTTTGTACCTACGCTTCATTAAATTTATCGTGTATCCGATGTACCGTGCTCTCTCTCTTGACGTTCTCATCATCCTTCCGTTGTTCCGCCTGTCGATGGTTGACGGTTTGGCCCAGTCTCCCTTTGTCATTCGTCCTTGATCTTTCCACATCTGGAGCCCACCGCGAGGGAGATAAAACCTCTGAAAATGCGGATAGGAAAGACGACTGATGATGGTTACATGGCTGCATTGTTTCAGTCAGCACAAAATGTCTGTGTGAGCTACGGTGGCAGTGTAAAACGAGATTCATGTACCATCCCACAGGCGGGTGTGTTTGATCCTGTCCCCACCCCCATAGCCAGTGCGGACCTGCCAAGGGAAACAGGACGCGAAATCGATCCAGGTGGCACCGGCTTTCCATACATTTTGGAAATCTAAGATCAACAAAGAGGATGGTGAGATCAAGATGGAAGATAACTGAAACGGACGACCCAGTGTGAGCGTTCAAGGGAAGCCGGGAACGATGACAGCTTACCGCAAAAAGCAAGGTTAAGGCAATTTGGTGCCCTTGCTGTCCAACACCGGTTTATTCGCTTGCGCCGATGCTGATCTTGCATCACTGACAGAACAGGCCTACGCATGATACTATTTTCGTAGAAACTAATCCATTATCTGGTTTATTTTGTCGAGGCGAGTCTGCCGCATGACGACCCGCTGGTATTGTATGCGGATGAGAATTGTGATGAGAAATGAATGGCCAGTGTCCCACACCTAAGAAACTGCCACCCAAAGACAGTGGATCTTCTATCGAGGAAAGGAGGTTCGTCACTGCCGCGAAGGTGTAGATGCCAGGGTAGCCCTGAGCGTTAACTGCCAAACGCGCAAAAAAGTAGGGGCCGAATTAAACCATCTGCAATCACCTCATGGGATAGCACCTCTGGGCGCTCTTATTGAATAGAAGAACTTACTGATGATGATGGGAAGTAGGAGGCGCCGAGTCAACAGCAAAGGAAAATGATTTGTCTGCCATCTTCCTGCCATCCGGGCAGACATATAAATCGTTGAACAGGAAGCTCGCCCCTCCCCGCCCCCCCCCCCCCAAGCTCGCAGTGGGCGCTAGGTATCGTTTTGCAACTTATCTCGACCTAAAGCCTTGCAAATGGCTCTCAAGGTCAGTTTCTTTCTCCTTCGCCCGCTTAACGCGCTTATCCAACGTTAAGGTTATCATTCTCGGTAGCAGCGGGTACGCGGGCATCTTATTTACTGACAAGAGCGCCGGTCGAGCAGCTCTTTCTGCAGGGTTGGGAAGACGTCACTTCTACACCAGTATGTGAGGAGGGACTTTGATGGCCAAGTGAAAGCTACCATTGCTCCCGATTTGTACATCTAGATTCCTCATATGTCGCCACTGCGTACTGACTCCTTGTCGCGGTCTACAGCCTGACAAAAGATGTCACAGTCGACGGCAACTGTGTGAATATGCAGGTGCGCCGAATGCTATCGTTTCAAGGTCTCACCTCCTGACCGTCTTCAAGTTATGGGATACCGCCGGCCAGGAGCGCTATCGATCCCTCACTGATGCGTTCTATCGCGACGCGCACTGCTGTCTTTTGGTATATGATATTAGTAGCAAGGAGTCCTTCAAAGCACTTGACAGCTGGCGCGACACGTTCTTGGTCGCGGCACACCCACGTGACCGCGCAACCTTTCCCTTCGTTGTTCTGGGAAATAAGATCGATGTGGACGAAAGCGAGCGTCAGGTCTGCCCCTGCCTTGTGATGATGATATCGTTATTCACTGAAAGTCATAGGTGACCAAGGAAGAAGCCGAGACATGGTGTAAATCGAAAGGCGACATTCCCTACTTCGAGACGTCGGCGAAGGAGGCAATCGGCCTAGAAAGGGTCGTGGAGATAGTGGCAAGGAAGGCATTGCAAAGAGAGGCGGAAGAGCAACCCGCGGAAACACTTCCCACCTTGAATCTTCAGCCTGACTCAGAGCGCTCGCGAAGGTCCTGGTGTAGTTGTTGAGTTACAGCAGTGAGGGGTTAACATTTATTCATTATTGTATTGTTATCCTGGATTCCGGAAACGAAGACGTCGAATGTGAGGTGTATGGATTTGGTGGTTTGCGTTTCCGCCGACTTCCCTTTGACTAAGTGAGTCTTGAGACATACAGAACGACATACCATGATACCTACCGTCTCAAGTCCAGGTCACAACTTTCAATATGGTGAGTCAGACCATGGATCTACCGTGTACCTCCTGAAGCCAACGAGTTTTGAGTTCGACACTGCTCCTCAAGGCGAAAACCATGCCGAAGCCATGTAGGCGCTGTATGTTGGCTTTCAAAAACGGGAAACGGAATGACAAGATTAACAAAGCACGCAGGACAGGCAACAAAACTTCCTGTCTCCAAATCGATTGCTCCAAGGTCACGCCGCACGGTTTTCTAAGCTGGGTCGCAGTCTCCTCACTGTCGCCGTGGACGAAGACTCGGGTGCGATGCAGAAACAATCCATCCTGTTGATGTGAACGTGGGCCGATGACCTACTTACTGGGAATAGATTATTTTTAGATGAGGGCATCCGACAGTTTGACGCTGCAGGAAATCTGCAAATAGGCGCGTCAGAAGAACGGAGGGTGCAACAGCGCAATGAAATCTACACTGGCAGCGGGACCCCTCTCCGTAAGCCCGACCGAGGTTACCATCAGCCTCGCGAAACCATCTACCTTGCAAAAGATCCCTGAAGACTTGGCGTCCTAGCGACATTGAAACCTGACGGCACGCTGAGCCTTAAACACCTTGATCACCAACACTTGAGCACCCAGTCGGCGTCAGTCTAGGTCTCGGTGTGTGCGAGTCATGCCAGGCTCGCTGAGGCAAATCTGCAGCGCAGAGTGCAACTGGCGCACATGGCGGCCCTGAACAGCTCCAGGACGCGGTCATAACAAGTGACCGCATGAATCCAAGACACCGCCATCGGAGGAATACTCTACTTGATTGGCATATTGTACATGGGTGTAGGGAGCGGCGAGGCGTGGGCTCCTGGTGGTGGTGATAAATTGTCTTCCGCATAGTATTGCCTCAGGAAGGGGAGGCCGCCATGAGCATAAGAGCTCCGTGGCCCGGGGATACAGTTCTAGGCGAGATAGACGGAATCAAAAATCGCGGTGGGGTTGCTGTCGCTGCCATTGAGTCGCTTGGGATTGCACTCAACATGCGGAAATTACCAGCCTCACAAAGGACTGACCTATACATATACATTACTATCAGCCAGAAACGCCGGGGAAAAACACGGGAACAACGAACCGGAGGTAACAGTCGACCCCCCGCAACGTCTCGTCGTCATGGAAGGGAAGATTCGTGTGAGCTAAGGCCCGGAACGATGCAAATAGATACGTGATGGGACGAGGGTGCAATTTTACGCTTGCATCTGGATCGGCCTCACAACCGATGTGGACTGGTGCCCCGGTCAGGTACATGGTGAGCTCGAGGATTCACGTATTTGAGACCTAATTTGCATGGCGGGGGTCTGCATACATGCGCGTCAGGGAGCGAGAAGTCGAAGAAGGCAACATTGCCTACATAGAGCACCGGGGCATAAGACCCAGGATTGGACCGACATCTATCGCCTCAGACACCTCTGGCATACATAACCTCGACACTCCTCGCCCCAGGATTCGGCCTTAGCTACGGCTTCTCCTTCCACCTTCATTTGCAAACCTCACTATGCGGTCGAGATGCGCTCCTCAGGCTTGTCTTCATACAAGGGGTCTTCTATGCGTAAATGCAGGTGAACGGCTAAGAGCCCGCATGACCGCCTTCACGGCATCGTTTTCGAGTACACTGGCTTGAATGGGATGAGCAACGGCCACTATCTGGTTGCTTGCTTGCCACAAACGAATGATACTGGTCGGAGGAGCGGATACAGGGAGATGTTTCCTTTCGCTTGAGGGCTGGTCACTCTGGCAGCAGAGTTTGATGGATCGAAACTGCTTGAGTCTAGTAGAGGAATGCGTTAGACTGCACATCCTACATAACTAGTGCGTTAACATCCCACTGAGAAGAGAAGCAAGACCGCACAGTACCATATCAGCCAATGGATATTCACTATTTCCTAGTCAACATAACCACGATTAATTGTGTAAGCGTGTTCATGCCAGCGATGTTCGTGACGGTGTAACTGTCTTCAATGTGCGTATGAGGTCGAGCTCGTTCTCGGCTCGAGAACGCGTCTAGCAAGCAGAGACGCATATAACCGGCTTGGATTTGCTGCCATATAAATGTTTCTGTTTTGTGGGACTAATCAGTACCGGCGACGTTAGAAGTAGGGAAAGGGAGATTCACGATGCTCGAAAACTTTGTAATCTTATCGTGATCTATCACACATCGTCCAACAGACTCTAATTTTTGTTATTGCAAAAGACAACTCAGGACGACTGCCATTGACTATCACATTAAAGGAGTGATTAGGGTCCTTTACTATGAAACAATGGCTATTCGTGAGATCTGGGCCGAGCCCTGGTCAAATTCAACCTGGCGGTTAAAGCCCACTGTACCTGTGGTTATTGAATGTCCCTGCCAATTCGCCAAATCTACTCTGCAACTCCGATTCACCATCACACCTGGAATCTACTGACGATTCTGTGAGTACAATGGGGGGTTCTTTCACGTTGAGCAACCCCTCTCGGATCCAAACTTTTGACAGGAGGGCCTCCGATATTGTCTCCGCCTTGAGGGCGGACTTTAGATCAGTACAAATATGTCGCGATTTTGAGAAGGTGCGTTCGACAGAAACACTGGTTGCTGGGATTGCCAAGAAATCTCTTGCCATGCGGGCAACAGTGGGAAATGATGTAGCGTGTTGCCGTTCGTATCATCGTAAGTCACCATCCACCATGGTAGAATGGGGTGCATCAACCTACCTTCCACCATCCGAGAGGATTTGAAATCTCTCCATGACCTCCTTCAAACTTGAAGTAGCGCCCGATCTCACCCAGTAGTTGATCTTGTGGTCCCTCAACTGCCGGCAACTCAGTGACCTTGAAGTCCGGCCACTGTAGATCAGCATCATTGGGAACAGGAATTTTTTAAAAATGCGGGCAATCTCATCGTCCTTGGTCGCAAGAGGGACACTGCCGGGTAGGGAAGACACGAGAGAGCTCAGAACTTCGATTTGCTCTTCAACTGCAATGCGCGCAGGGTTGGGAATAGAACTAAGCACAGTGAACTTAGTCATTTTGCGAGTGAAAAAAAGGCGGTACACAAAAAATCAAGCGGTTTATGAAGAAGACTTTAGTAAGTTCCCCATTGACACCTTAATGTACCCAGAAATGCTACATCCGTGCTGCATGATGTCAATATGTGAATGGTGAGCCTCCAATAAATTCACTTACCCGAGTGCCCGACAACTGAAGAACTTGGACACTGTCCCGCCATAATTTATTCCCCACAGTTGCAGTTTGCAGCACTAGAGCAAAGCTAGCTGTGGACTCTAGCAGAGGTAGCCCACTGCGCACGTCGTTGTACTGAGCATGCAAACAGCAAGGATCCGCACGTCGGTCATGGAAGAATGTTCATTGTCAAGAGTCAGTGCTGAGTGTGGTCGGACCACGAAATTTAGGGTTGGATCCGCACATTTGGTCACGCACCCTGCCTGAACTGTATACAGTATTCATATACTGTATATTTACCCTATACTGCACTTTCAAGCCCAGGGGGTATACATATACGTATACATATACAGTATTTACTGTATATAAATAGTAAATATATAGTACGGTTGGAGCCTTACTGGTAATGCGTGAGACGCGCTTGAACGCAGAATCTTCTTGGTTCCAGTACGTTTTTTCCGTCCATCTATCGATATCCATGTGGCAAGGGGGTTTTCACCTACGTTCCATCGTAAACAATACTCCAAACGGATGTTACATGAGCTCACAAGAACGTGGGGTATGTCTCCAGTCTAGCGCGTCCAGATGCGAGAAGAACTCCTCATCATCCAATGAGGACAGTGGTAGCTCATAATCGTACTGTGCGTGTAAGGCGATGTCCATGATCGATGTTGAGCTGGACTCAGAACGATGCTAGTCCGACTTCTAAATTTGTCCACGATGATCAATGAGCGGTTGGCAGAAATAAACTTGGATCAACATAGCTTATACCTATTGACCGATCACCGTACACAACATCCATGAGCCTACCAGCACAAAACGGGTACGACAGCAATCCTTTGGTCGACGTCTGGTCTGCAATGTGGGGTGAAGCTGATTGTGGGCTGGCATCATGGAACCATGACTCTTTGGCCCTTGATCGTTGCTGTCATTGATGGTCACAGCGGTCGCGATCACGTTGCGTCAAACACGTATTCCTCTCACCATGCTCGACGCGTCCGACGATGAGTACTCCACCTACGACTTTTCCGAATTCACACAGGAAGACCTACTTCAAATCGATACCCACGTCGCTAGCCAGTCGCAGGGCGTGCCCAAGCCCATTAAACTCGAATCCCAAATACCAGATTTTGATGCCACTCCACCAGTGTCATCGCCCTTCAGTGACGCGTCAGGTCATGTTCTCACTTCTGGAAGACCCCGGGAGTCTAGAGATATGAGCTGCTCTTCCTCGGGAGAGAGTTGGCACACGGTCAAGACCGAACCCACATCCCAAATCCAGCTTGAGCGTGCCTCTAGGTGGCTAGACGTGTCGTCTACCTCGTCTCGATCCACCGGCGCGTCAAGGTCGACTATCAAGTCTGAAAATCCAGAGTCTGTGAAGGTACGCCTTCTCTTCTCACCGGGACTCCATTAAGCTCGATCTAATGCTACGAATAGTGCATGCGTGCCATAACACCCACGTCAACCCCACCATTACAGGAATTCTTCTCGAGTCAGCCGTCCTGTGATGAGTTTAATCGTTTAGTTAAGTCTTTTCGTTGGAATAAGTCAGAGACAGTCGCGAAGAAAAGATCTTTCGAAAATGCGCTCGTGAAGGAATTCAATGATATTTATGGGACAGATGAGGACGATATCGAGTCCTGGCATATGTTGTGTCGTGTTGTAGGCATAACGCCGCTACCTGACACAGTGGAAGCTTGTCGGGAGGTACGTTTTCCACCAAGAGGCTCGATGGACGTTTTGCTGATGTGACTCAAGGCTGTCGATCAAACGCATGTTAACCTGGTAGACCTGGTGGACATTCCCGATATCGGGGGTACTATCAAACGATTCGACTCCGAAAAGGCTCTAAGCCAGTATACGCGATTAAGAGGGAAATACTTTCCCAAGAAGAATGCCTATACTAGCGGTCTCCTCAAGTATCTCCTGCGAAATATCCTCAAACCCTCCGAAATTCGTATGCCTCGTCCTCGAAGAAATTAATCCTCAATACCATCAGTTGGGGGCACCTCACTTTCTATCGCCGTCCAATATGGTTGTGACGATCGACCGATTCTTGCGTCTGCACTATTTCCTACTTATCGCACGACTCCGGCATTTATACATGTAATATTCTCTTACCTGGATACATTTTATAATTCGGCCGACAAATCCTGGTATTCTTCAAGAATACGCAAGGTTGCTGGACCCAGTTTAGGTTTAGAAGTTTCGTGGCGATGAACACTTCTAGTCTTACGATGTACGGAACGTTCGCGGATGAAAGTCGATGATAGAGTAATATGGCCAGATTCCAGGGTGTACCATGAGCTTTCTGGACCTGCAAGTGGTCTATGATCGATATGTTTGCAAGCAGATCGATGAGAATGCCCAGCAGTGCAGGCAAAACGGCTAGCCTAAGATCGACAAGGTTCCATCCCGCGTGGCACAACGGGATACAACGGTGATATCGATAATCGAGCTAATATTTCGGTGAGATTGACGTAGTGTCGATGCCCCGTTTCAAACCAGAAATCGGGCATGAGATGATTGCGATCTTGAGATAAGAACTTGCATGAAATCGCGATAACGATGTACTACATATCGATATCGATAGGATGCGTCAGGACAGATTCCGGGCTAGTAGATTCCTCGGTCGACCGGCTCTAGCTCTGGAGATGAGGGTCCTCGTGGGTCCGATTCGGAGGACCATGGAATGAATGAAAGAGGGTCTCACTTCGCATGGGCCATTTGATGAAGTCATTTTTCATACAGATCCTCACAGCATTTGGAGGTGGCTCATCTAGGACGCCGAGGCCACATGACGGAGTCCCTGACGCTTGTAATTGTCAGGGGTAGAAGCTGGTGCGGAACGGGCGAGGTTAATAAACAATGATTAGGGTATCTTGGACCGTCGGCTCGCCAGCACGCGAATTCAGTCACCGGCTCGAGGATCCGACCTCTCGATAATCGTTTTTGGGTCTCTCGAACTTGATGATACCCTGAGGACGGCCAAGTAGTTGTTGACCATAGAAGCGACTGGGCGGTGTCTCGGTGGCACGGTAAGATCCAAAACATCTGACCAAAGCCATCACTCATTCGGTGGAGATAGGTTCTCTCGGGTAGCCGCGTTGCTGACTACCGATTTCTGATTCGGACGATTTTGGAAAGAGGGAGTGCGTACTGGACCATAATCGCCATAGGAGTGCGTGTCAAACGGAAAACCCAGAGTGGATCTGGCTTTGTCCCTATCAAGTCTTCCCGCCGCCCCGTGGACACTGCCCAAGAAAAACCCAGAGAGATTTTGGAGCACGCAGACAATGACCTTTGATTTTTTACATACCCCCGTCCCAAATGTACCCATTGTACATATGCATCGTGTCGATATACCATTCGTATTCACTAAACTCCTATTGTATCATACACAGGATGCCCTGTACTTTTACGTGGAGGGCAAGATCGGCTTTGGCAAGATTGACGTCGGTAGTGCGCCTGTTCGTTTGGAATGCGAGATTATCCGAGGAACGCTAGCAAGGCGTCCGTGGGCGGGAAGGAGTGGACGTTTGTGGGCGAAAGTATCAAGACGGAAAGGGGGGACGACATGTAAAGGTAATGAAAGGACATCAACGATCTGAGGGATAGCTATCTGCCCTGTCCATCAAACCCGCTCGGTATGTGCATTCTAGACTGAAACTGAAGTTGTTTGTGAGTAGTGACGGTGAGGAGGGGGTCGATGTGGAGGCTGGGTTTCGATACACTAGGCTGTCGCTCGAGAACGGTCACCCGTCACGACTAGAAAATCATAGACAGCGGAGACATGGAAGGCACTTGAGCACGATACCGGGGAAACCAAATTCTAGCAAGGGGGGCGCTTCACCACTTCAATTGGTGCTATGGCAAGGTGACGAGCGGGTATCGATATGGCAAGATCACCCTCATCATGGCCAGTGCCACGTATTATGTGCACCACACTAGCACTCATCACCGCTACTGTCATTTTCCAAAGAACGCTAGTACTGGGAAGCGAACCTGCGGCACTAGGCAGGGCAGGTACCGCACCAGAGCTCGAGGTGGGGACTGGGGCTGAATCTGTGTCCTGGCAGCGTCGTGGATGGAAGGGGGTGAACAGCGAGGGATAGAGTCGAGAGTCGAAAGACGCTAAGTGGGGACATGTAGGCCACGATTCAACCCTCTTCGCTGAATCGATCTGATATTAAATTTGGCGCTGATAGGACGCTGGTGATGAGGCGATGACACGTCCCCGTATGCCGCCCCAACTGAATACCAGGCAGGGGGATCCCCATATTGCTAGAGGCGGCAGGGTCATCGCCATAACGTTGCTTTCTCCTGTTCGTGCGGAGGGCCTTGTGAGCAAGCATGTCCGACCGTCGCACTAGGACTCCACGCTGTCGACGGTCGTCCGAAGTGCGCCGAGCATTGAGTGCGATAAGTGGTAAACTGGAGGGTGATAAGCCATCGCACCCAGTAGTTTGGAATTGGGACCGATAATGGGACTGAATGAAGGTGGGGCAAGTGATCACGAATGAGGCGCGCCAAGGGAGAAGGCGAAGTTCGCTTCGTGTAATACCTCCAGGCTCTAGCTGGCTCGCGGGCGTCAACTCGGAATGATATGAAAGAATGGGTGGCAGTCGGGGGAATGCATGGCTGGCGTAAGGTATTTTGATGCACCGTTTTCCATATGTAGAACAATGGTCGTTGGGCGTAACGACGGGACGTGTAGTGCCAGAGCCGTACTGGTCTTGACTCTGTTGATGAACCACCTGTTATAGCCATGTCCGGGTATCGCGCTAGGACGCTTCTGCCGTTATTCGTTATCTGTGGTACCACCGAGGTACGGGTAAAAATTCGAATGATTGGGGACCACGTCACTGGGCTCCTCGTTTTGGATGGAAATTTGAAATGGACGTTGCCGGTAGATCCTCATACACGATCTGTATCGGGGATCTGCTTTCGTGCGTGAGCGTTCCAAGGGAAGTAAGAAGCATTCCGTCGAGATGGGAAAGGGTAAGTGAGCCTGGGTTGATGTATGTTCTGATTTTCTGTACGTGATTATTCAGTAGACCTGAACCGAAAGAGAACCAGAAACGAACGTGAATGTGGTTGCACAGCTGCGTGGTAGAGTGACACCTCGGATCTTTATGTTGCAAATTGGGAACAAGGGGGAATCGCTGCGTACCAGGCTCCCTGCGGCTTGGTTCGTTCCATTTGAAGCGCTAGTGGCCGGGAAAGGAGTTTGCTTTAGATTGGGGGTCACTATGCCTCAAGCGGGAGCGGACAGACCTACGATTGGCTGAGGTTTTTCGTCGTATGGAGAACGATCTATACATAGCCTCCGTGTGTCATTCAGTGGGTCCAATGAACGAGGAGAAGTTGTGAGACACGTCTGCGAAAGATGTGGCACTCGGTTGCCCTTCGCCAGTTGAGCGGCGTCCAGTGGTTATGATGTGACTTGCTGACGGGCGTATGTATTCACACAAACACACCCCGGTGGACGTTAACCGCGAATATCACCCGAGAAAAACAAACACGCAACCACTGGTGAAGTTCTCGGTCCCTGACGGCCGCTGTGTGAGGTCGAGTTTGCTAGGAATATCACATGGTTTCCAGAAACAAAATGTCGACGTGCTTCAAAATTTCAGTGACAAGGACGGGAATGACAGATGCAGCCGTGGTCCCTGCCAGACCACTGCGAGGATCGTCATCGACTCATGGTTAGTTGAATGAGCTAAGTTGAAACTGAGTTACTACTCACCTCAATCGATTGCTATATATCGATGCTGGTGATCATTGTGTCATGGTAACTTCCGCACTAAGTACCTCTAGCAATGTGGACTGAGAAGGAGGTGTATCAGACCGGGGTGGACCTTCTGAAGCCATTTACGCATCGGCTAGCCGCTGGACACACTGACAAGAATAAAACTCGCCTATCGTGTGAGTGTGTTCCCATGCACATGCCCGCGTGGTAGACTCAGTCACATCAGGGACAGGTTGACTCGAGATCAATACTCCTCGCACATTTTTTCGAGGCTGATGCCAAAATCAGATGTAAGAGATAGTCGGTATTACGAGCAGACGGCACGTAGCAGTGACGATGTACTGGTGAACAGTAAAGTCGGGATCTTGTGCTCACAATTCAGTCCCTGACAGTTTGTTTAGGAGTTGATGCGGACCTGCATGAACAGACCCTGTCCCAAACGGATGCTCGCGATACTTCATGAGCAGCGGACAGGTAGGGGGACCTAACCCGGCAAGCAATCTGAACGCCTGTCAAATGGAAGCAAAATGGTGGTCCCCGCCGGGGTCCGTGTGTGAGGAGGTGCATGGCCAACCAACCGATGAAGATAGATCTCAGGAGATCGTCACAGTCAGAATGCGGTATGTGCTTTAATTCTGCGATAACTCGTGATGAGGATGCCTAGCAATGGCAAAGGGCGCCTGGTGATCTGGAGGTGTCATCCTGAGCTGACCCTACCCTTCGACGAATGACAGTGATATTGATGGCAGACAAGCTGGGAAATGTTGACCCAGCGGAGGGGCTCGGTAGTGTGAAAACACGATAGCACGGTGCTGTGTTCCTTTCACGTTAGTTCTTGCGCAGAATACGAACTGTGGAAAAACGCATCTTCAGCGTTCTGGAGTGATTCCTCGGCAAAAAAACACAATGCACGCACAGTCACGACGTTGGACGTTACTGCAGCCGCGATCACGCAAACAACACTTACCAAGATCGTTCAAATCAGGGCCTTCCCGCTTTTGGGCAACGGGCAAAACCTGAGCCAGGAAGCGGAAAGAAGGT
Organism: Lyophyllum decastes; assembly: GCA_025854295.1. Classification (NCBI taxonomy): domain Eukaryota; kingdom Fungi; phylum Basidiomycota; class Agaricomycetes; order Agaricales; family Lyophyllaceae; genus Lyophyllum; species Lyophyllum decastes. The sequence goes on along the minus strand of CP107712.1, from coordinate 1,814,031 downwards.
CAGAATATTCTCCGGACGGTAAGATCGGGTCATGACAGCCATGTTGGCCGTATCCAGTTGTTGAGGACTGCGGGGAGTGTGAGGTGGCGGCGTCAAGGTGGTCATGCGTTATCACTGAATTGGATTCTTCGTCCTGACCCCTGATGTGTACGAGTACGTGGATCATCAATACAGCCCAAGTTAAGCTGCACGAAAGGTTTAGAGATCCGACACAAGGGAGCTACAGATCGATGGTTCACAACTGTCGTGAGGAACACAAGTGGTGCGAGCAACTGAACAATAATCGGGGGACCACGAACGATCGAAGAATCCGTGGAATTTGAAACTGAGATCAACACGTAAGGAGAACTTGAGATGGACAAGCGTGCACCCGAACCTTGTATACGGGGTACGAATCTGCTATCCTCTAAAGGTCGAGTCAGATCGTTCTGTGATACAGATGGAGGTCTTCGGCCAGCGCGTAGCGCTCTTCGGCAATTTCTCTGGTACATACGAGATGATCTTCTCGTTCAATCGACAATCAGAGCGAAGTCACCCTACAAGGAAGCGGGGAAGCTTACAAAGAGGTCCGTGCCGTCTTCTCAGATACCGTTCTTGATGCAGTTGTCCCCCAAGAACAGGTCCAGGAACGCTGTGTATAAGTACAATGCTCCGTCGCACGACGCAGGTATACAGCCCGTGTAAAGCGGCTCCACCACGGCTGGAGGTCTATATGGAGAGAGGGAGGGCGTCAACAGTATGGGCTTCTGGGTGGATGTATAATCGGCGTGGTATTAGATGATCGTAAGATCTGTATGTTCTAGCTATGAGAAAAGCTGGGTGGGTTCATAAATAACCACACACCCTCGATCGTACTTCAGCGGCTCTACTCATCGCTTCAACAACGTGCCCGCGTCTGCCAATCACAATCTTGGCATCCGTTCAGATACTACGGGCGGACGGAGACGCTGTACGGCAGGACATCACATTGAGCAATGCGGATCCTCTGATAGGGTTACACGACACGACTATATCGAACTGAATGCACTTTATGAAACGATCAGCGTCACACCTCAACGACCAGACAGCTCTGACTTACAGACATCACGACGTAAAGGAGCCGTTATTGCATGTCATCTGCCAGCTAAATTGATACTTTGGGGTCCAGCTTGGCAGACTCGTCAGTGCCTGTTCAATAGAGTTTCCAAAGGTCTGTTCTTATTTCTATCTTTAGCCCATCACGATTAGAGCGGCATACGGAGCGACCGCATGCAGTGGCACGGGTGGCTCAAGGGTGGGTTTAGGGCGTCCACGACGGGCGTAAATGTTTCACGAGTGGGGAAATAGACTCTTGCCACTCTTGCGTCCCAGTGAAGGCGGCGCAGGCACTCACCAGGGCTAGAATGCTGTTTACAAGAAGCTAACGGAGGATGTGCACATTCAATAAAGAAATTAAAGTTTGCGGCTTGCTACTCACATCATTTAGAGGAATAATGCGTTCGATCTCAAGACCCGTTTGGACCGAGCGATATTGTCGCAGATCAGACACACACACACACACACCGGAGCTCCCTGCGACTATTTCACGAAAGGTAACTCGAAGTAAGCCACTTTTGGGGATGTGATGGGGCGTGCTGGCGTCGAGGGGTCTGGAACCCTATTATGTTCCTCGCGGTGTTTTCAACAAGCGGCACCCCGTGTAGAGGGCCAAAACCGTGAACGTGGAGCCTTCTCGCTGCTTGAGTGTTGAATGAGACGCGGAAACGCTCCGTCCGAGAAAAAGCACCCCAATTCTGTCGGGCGCCGGCAGTTTCACCATAGTTTATCCTCAGATGCAGGTGACACGTGAATCCAATTGAATTGAACGACGAGGCGAGGAAGGTTTTCCGTCCTCAATGGGGAGGGTAGACACAAGGCGTACTCTCCACCTTGCACCCACCGCATCCCCTGCGGCCTAGACAGTCGCCACCGGGCGTAGTACGCAGCGTAAACGTGCCCCAAGAAGGTGTACGCGTCTGCGGTCTAGAAAAGCGCGAATCGAAGCCACGTGGAGTCCAGCAGCCTGGTACCCATCCTACATTCGACCGTACAGGCATGTTCCCCGTGAGGAAGGGATTGACGGCTGGAGGCTGATTCGAAATGCGTGCACATCGCGAGCACCTCAAATGTTGTAATCGGTCCTAATCGAGGGACGCTAGGCCGAGGGAGATTCCAAATGGCAGCCGATGCCGTTTGCTGGATTTCGGTTTAGTTCGAACAAAACCAGCTCGAGGTATCCGACCGATCCTGGTTTACGCCGTCAACCGTAGCCGACCGCGACGCCCGGTATTGACTTTGGATCCTCTCGGAAATAGCTCTAGGCACGACAGTACGAGGGCATAAGTTGGATAAACCGAAGAGATGCAGCTGGTAGCGAGTGTCCATTCGGAGCGACATAACGGGCGTGTCCGCGGATCTGCCAGAGTGGTGCTCCCAACCCTGTGCAGGATGCCGCGCCAGTGAGAACCTCTTCAAAGTACGTCGCAGGCAAGTTCATTACGTTCGAGGGTACATAATTTTCGGTTCGTGGGCCGGAGTACTATACTGGTGCTGTGTTAATCCTGGAAGAGTGTAAGAGCTGGGATTACTCACCTCAGGCTCATAGATGCAGGCCAACGTTGCCTCTTCGCCACCGCAAAACCACCGAGTTCTCCAAGAACTATAGTCTTGAAGCCTCACATGGCGAGCGAATAGTGACGTCGACGATCACAATGTGGACCCTTTTCTGATACGTTTCTGAGTCCATCCAATCTTCGTTCAATCCCCAATGGAGGACAATTACACCCCCCTCGAACACCTTGTGCTCGCTCGCCAGAGGTGCCACAATTCACGCTGTTCGGCGCCATTCATCGAAGACATCTCGGCCAGCGCTGTCAAGACTCCCTAACTCCTTCGGTGATTATCAACCTTTGAACGGTTGAAGCTTGGGGGATGTCGTTCCAGGGATTGATGACGAATGATCATCAGTATCGGTGAGTTTCTGCCGGCCCGGTTTCCTCGTTGTCCTTGGGGGCCTACGGCCGACCTAATCGTGGATCAATCCGATGCACAACCAGGCTATCTGGACGAAGGCAGGTAAGAGGGGACCTGCAGCATGGCTCCAGGTTGATCCTGGATGAACTCAATCGATGGCGGTGGCGATGAAACAGATCTCACGTGGACAGTGTAGATTTTATTACTTCACTCGGTTGGGTGTCGTGTAGGGCGCTTTCGTCAACCGGCAAGGACCCTGACGAATTCCGACAACAGGGACTTGGGGGACTTCGCCTCGAATTGCAGGAACGGATAACGTACCACTGCCTCCTGGTGTCGCAGGACCATCAACGACGCATCGAAACCGGGAGAGCCTTTCCCAACTTTGGTCGTCGTACCCCCTCGAAACGATGCCCGAATCTAACCTGCCAGTGACGATCCTCCCAACCGGGTCTATCAAGCACACTTCAGGCGTCACAAGCCGTGGTGTGGAAGAAGTCCAGAACGGTGACAAGTCCACCAACAACCTTCGAATTCGACTCGGCTTGATAACCTTTCCGCCGCCGCCCGCGTGTCCACTGTCCATATTCAAGTGGGGCCAAGCCTGCCGTCAGCCAGTGACCAGCGATATCCGTCGACGATCGTGGCTAGTGCTATCGCTATCATCTTGTATCGCTCTTCTCCGATCATAACTTGCACTTTGCCTGGAAGCGCCATGTACAGTATGGAAAAGGCATTCTACGGCAAAAACCGAAATGTACACTAGATTGCGTCCACAGGCTAAATTTAAAACTCCTCCATGCGCTTCAGAAGGAACTCGGTGTACTTAAACTTTGCATCACGGCAAGCTGAATGCACGTTTGGCATCTGTCCTAGGCCTGGACCACCATTATTGCGCCCAGCACAGTCGAACTCGAAACAAACGTCTAATATTAGCCACGGAGCGCTCGCTCATAGTAAGTCCTATAAGCTACCTCCGTCTCCCTGTCAATTACATACTACGCTACGCCCACATACACACACTGTGACAAACACACCCGGCCAATCTGATTTCCTCCAGAGTCAAGAGTCAAATGAGGCTTCAGCAGACTCTGAAACCGTGCCTCGGCCTCGGGGGGACGGAGCTTGAGTACGGGTTCAACCTTGATGCGGGTCACCAAGTTAAGCGTCGCGTCGAAGTCATGAAGGAGGATTGATAACCCATAATCGCCGTCAATTCAGAGTCCAGCTTGAGAGCGACCTAGGGTCGTTGAAGGAATGCACACCGTTATATCCATGCGTGTTCCTTCGCATGTACATGCAGCCGTTTTCTAAACGATAGCCTCAAGCCCTCACGCATTCTTCACTGTCAGTGGTTTGACCCCAATCGCATGCGCGTCACGCCGTCGAAATATCGGTGAGGAACGCACAGGGCATCCAGACGAAGCAAAGGCCTGAAAAACAAAAACAAAAACACACGTCTCAGCATCTTCGCTACTGCTCCCCCAGCCAACCGAACACAACTCGGGTCAATCGATGCAAAAAAAAAAAATTCAAACGCTCTCACGTTCAACTGTACAGAGACGACTTGTCGTAACAGCTACAACACATCAATAACACTAACACACGAAGAGTCCCGAGAAATCCACATCTCTACGTATCTTACTGCTGCTACTACTGGTTTATATATATTTAACCCCTTTCTGGTGGTATCAGATATCCAAATCGCATGCGTATGTATGTAAAAACAGCTGAGCAGAACGTAAGTCTATCCGTGGAAGGATGAGTACACCATAGCATCATCATCATCGTCCGCACCCTTCACCCCTTCACCCCTTCCTCAAATCCCAAATCCCAAATCCCAAATCTAATTAATCCTCCCTCCGACTCATACACCACGCCCCCTCCCACGCCGGCATCCCCGGATCCACACTCGCCATCCTCCAACTCCCCACGACCACATCCTGCCCCACCAGGTACCCATAAAACAGCGTCTCCCCCAGAAACTCGTCCTGCGGCCGCGTCGGCGTGCGCACGAGCAGCAGCAGGCCGTCCCAGGGCCGGATCCGGCCGTGGTACCGGAAGGGGTGGAAGGCTGAGGCGTGTGTGGGGTCCGGCTGCCAGGGGGAAGAGGGGGGAGCGGGTTAGCGTTGGATCGTGTTACTTCGAAGGCGGGGATGAAGGAGGGGAGGGGAAGGGGAGGGGAAAGGGAAGGGGAATGAGAAACCTACCTCACCAATGACGACCACCTCCGCCAAACCATCACACCTCCCCTTCCCCCTCCTCGCCCATTCGTGCGTCATGGGCAGGACACCAGACTCCTCACCGATCGTCTCGTCCGCGTCCCACGGGTCCATCAGTTCATCTTCATCCTCCACCACCACCACCTCCTCCTCATCTTCATCTCCCTCCTCCGCCTCATCCTCATCCTCCCCCTCCCCCTCATCACCACCACCACCACTCCCCACCAAAGAAGAAACCAAACCACCCATCCCAAACCGCCCCTCCCCGCTCCCCAACCGCCTCCGAAACTCCCCACGATCTCGACACGCCGCACACGCCTCCTCGTCATGCTCGTACCCTTCCCACTCCGCATCCGCATCCCCTCCATCCACATCCATATCCCCTCCATCCGCATCCTCATCCCCCCCATCCTCGTCGCCCAAGCAACGTCGAGGTCGAGGTCGAGGTCGCAGCCCCTCAAACGCCTCGTTTCCCCTCCCTTCTCCCACCCTCCCTCCACCACGATGACGGTGGCGGTGACGGCGGTACACCCCGCGCTCCCCAGACCCAACATCCAGCGCCACCCTTTCCCCAGCTCCGCTTCCACCAAGCGGCACGACGCGCGGAGCCGAAGCGAACCACCCGTTATTCATCCCATCGTGTGCGTCCGCGCGGCCCAACGCGAACGCAGACGACGCCGCGGTAGCCGACGAAAAACCGGCAGACGCAGTAGACGAAGAGGTGCGTGAAGCGCGACGGGGCACGACGACCTCCCCTCGGACGCCATGCAGCTCCTGGAAGCGGACATATATCGGTCTCGCCTGGACCGCGAGCGCGGGCTCGGAGAGGAGGCCGTGGGGCGGGTGGAGCGGGTTGTTCATTATGTTTTGGATTTCTTGTTCGCCTGGGATCTGTTGGTGGGTAGGTGAATCAAAATAAAATAAAAAAGGGAGGGGAAGAAACGGGGGGACACGCACCAACATCCGGCCATGCCAGAGTCCGACGAGACTGAACGGTTCAAAGACGCGGCCGTACGGCACGCGCGGCGGGATCTTTGTGTGATCCCCACACATCCTCATTCTGAACCAATCCGCGTCCCACTTCCTGCTCTTCCCTCCTCCCCTAGCGCGCACACCATACGCACACTCATACTCATACTCCCCAACATGCGGCGCCTTCCCCACCCACCTCGGCACCGGCTCCGGGGCCACAAAGCCCGGAAACTCTACCACCCCAGGCGGTCGTGCCGGGAACGCTTCCCCCTCCTCTCCGGAATCCCAATTCCAACCCGACGTGGACCGCTCCCAGCGCTTCCCGCCAGGCGGCCTCGCGGTCCAGCCCCAATTAAACTCCTCCACATCCTCCCTCGTCGGGCCGACCTCGTAGTTCCCGCGCGCATGGGCGTCCGCGCGGGTGCGGTCGAGGTGCGGCGGGATCGGGACGGGGTGGACCTCGGTGCGTGCGAAGAAGAGGAGCTTCGCGGCGACGGCGGCCGGGGGGCGGGAGAGCAGGCGGCGGGCGGCGAAGTGCGGGAGGGAGACGGGGGTGGAGGTGCGGTAGAGCGGGTACGGGCCGTGCGGGGTGGGGATGGTGGTTGTGGTTGTGGTGCTGGTGCTGACGGGGGAGGTGGGGAGGGGCGGGATGTGGTAGTGGTTTGGCGGGGCGAGGGCGGTGGGGTAGCGGTAGGGGACGTAGACGAATGGAAGGAGGAGTTGTATCATTTGGGCGCGGCGGGCGGGGGGTTCTCTGAGGAGGGATTCTGAAGGGGATGGTGGTGAGGGGGTAATTACTAGAGGTAGAAATGTATATACGGGACGTACCTTCGGTGGTGAGCAACCACATAAGCCAGAGTGCGTGCGCATTGCGCGAGTTCTCAAGAGGCCAGCCATCATTCCCCTCCGCGCCGTCGTACAGCGCCGAGCGTACAAACGCATCGACAAACTCGTCCGCATGCCCCCACTGCACGAGCTGTCTCGCGTTCTTCCCATCGTCCTCCAGCATCATCACCACGCCGATCCGCAGCGCCCCCTCCACATCCATGTCGAACACCTCCTCCCCGGGCGGTGCCGCAGGGCGCAGATCGCGGCGGCGGAAGACGCGGAGGGCGGCAAAGTACTGGTGCATCTGGTCGAGGGACTGGGCGGGGGTAGGATGGAAGGCGCGGCGGGTGACGGCGGCGACGTCGAATTTCTGCCGGAAGATGCGGGCGTAGAGGCTGGGGTTGGCGTGGGGAGTGAGGAGGGCGTGGAGGGCCTTGCATGTCTGCATGAGTGGGAGGAGGATGGACGGCGGGCCGACGGGGTCCAGGGCCGTGAGCTGGAGAGCGATGGCATCGAATATTTCGAGCGGGAGATGGGTGAGGTAGCACAGGTCCATGAGGGGGGGAAAGATGCAGCCGAGCCACGCAGGCCTCCTGCGCTGCTGCTATTCATACTCCTCCCATCGCCCAAAAGTTTCCAAGCTGTTCTCGACGTGCACCTGCCAGTCCCTACCTCGGCATATCCCGACGTACGTTGCGTAATGAAAAAAAAAAAACAACTGAATATCACTCCCGATCGCTCCGATCAAGATATCATCACCCCGATCTCAGATCCAGATTTTTTGATCGCCGTCGTTTACGTAAAGGCTTCATCTCCACACGGCTTCCAAGAGAGGGGGACCCCCCCTCCGTCGACCAATGGTGCGACCCACGCACCTTTGTTCCTCCATCCGTGTCCGTCTCTCCCATATGCCGCATTCAATCTCCCATCCGAACGTGCTCACCGTCCCCGTCGCGACTTTGATCGGCGGACAACCGGTTGTGAAACTTGCGCGTGTGCGCGGGTAGTATGGCAGAGTTGTACGTACATTAACTCAGTACTGAAGTCAGTAACTCAGCATCACCCTTCCCGACAGTCCCTCGACAGCCCCTTCCCTGCGTCGCGACGCCCGGTTCCCCCTACATGTGCAAGTCAAACCAGGTCAGGTCAGGTCAGTCAGGCCATGATCAGTTTGCTCGCCCTGCCGTAAACCGTAAACCGCTCCCACACACACGCTGTACGTATGTACGCCCACAGACTGTCCATCATCATCATCATCATCCACCGCGCTCCGTGTATTCCGTATATGTACACCCATGCCCTGATCCTTCTTCTCTTCCCTTCTGCACCCGTAAACATACCCGTATTACGGACATCCCAGTCTCATTTCATTCTTTTCTTCTTCATTCCCGGTCTATTCCATTCTCGCTTTTTCATTCATTCATTCATTCATTCATCAACTCATACAAAAATAACAATGCCGGCATAGTACCAGGACCAGGATCCACGCCACAGCAATAGGTGTGTGTTGTATGTACATATGTGTGTGCTTTACATTGGATTAACGTTTTTCATGTTCTCGTAAAACCCGAACCCCACTAACCATAACCCGCAAACACAGATCCCTTACCACAGCAATAGGCACACAAAAGGGTGTGCGTGTACGTGCGTTTAATGTTCCTTGTACGCTAGCTGTTAACCGCAAACGCAGATCTTTTAATATACCCCCTCCTTTTCCTTTTCGACGTTTCCTTGGTATAGGACATTCTTTCTAGAAGCCTTCTCTAATGAACACCGCTTCCTCCTCCCCCCCTTCCCGCCACTGTATAGAAAAAATAGAAATGACTCAAGGCAAGACAAAGATAAGACATTATAACGCCACGCCCTAATGCATTGGCAGGGTAACTGTGTACCGTTCCAACTGTACATCAACGTCTAGAATAAGTGCCCCAGGGTATCGTATGGTATGTATGCATGGTATGCCATACATTCCAGCATCCAACGGCGCCTCGTTCCAGTGGACTATACTCGCTCGCGTCATTTCTCTCTTTTTTTTTTTTTTTTTTTTTGGGAATATGTACGGCGCGTATAACTATAAAAAAAAACATAATACAGTGGAGGTAAACAACAAAGAAAAGAAAAAAGAAAAAGTCGACATTCGTGGATGTGGACATAATTAATGACAACACGACATACCCACTGGATGCACGTGGAGGAAGGGAGGGGGGGTGAACAGTCGGTTTTTATGTTATTCTTACGAGGCAGGCCGCTCCGGGCGGCAGGAGGCTGACGCACGTTTTGTCAGAATCATAATACTTACAATACGAGTCCATACTCAACGCCCTCTTTTGGGTCCAGCCTATTGATGTTGAAGAATATGTATATCTATGTATTGAAGAGCAAGATCTAGACTCGTGCGCATACTGGGAGGCAGGCAGGCAGACCCCAAGGGATGTGATTAGGGTGCTTCTGCTCGCAAGGGTATAACGCCAGTCTGTTCCCGAACGCCAGAAACTTACATGCAGCGTAACGATTGGTGGGATTAAAATACTGTACGAAGGTGAAGGGGGCATCCAGGGTGGGGGGTGGCGTCTTCGCAGGGAAACTTCAGAACCGACTCGAACTAGCGCGTAATTGACTCCCAGTAAAGCCAGCTCCCTCCACAATTTATTTATAGTCCACAATCGCAGGAGGGTCTATTAGCAATAACTCTATTTTTTTTTTTTTTTTAAAGACAAAATCCACGGTGGAGGCAGAAATCGCGGAGGCGAAAAAGGACAGGGCTACGATTCTATATGTACTACGTATGACGCGCACCCCCCCTTCTCCCACAGCGCGTCGCGTCGTTCGCTTTCCAGCCGATAGAATTCAGTTATATATTATACTCCTCATATCTCGGAGGTGAAAAAAAAAAAGGGAACAAGGGAACATGTCAAGACGCACGTTGCATGGGATTCTGGCAGTAGCGCCCATGATAAACTATAACCTTCCTATTATTAGACATCTTGAATTTGGACGCCACTTGACTCACGCGCGGCTCCGCTCTACGGGGACAGCACCTATTCGCTATCGACGTACTAATCGATGTGGTTTGGTGGTGTTGTTTATTTCTAGGACACGGACCCGCAGGCTGCGACTTGGAACCCGCGAGTTCAGTCCTCTGTAAATAGCAAAAGTGCATTCGTTGAAATTGGGCCTCGAGGCTTGGAAGCCATGATTAGGACCCATTCAACCCCACGGTGTCATAACATGGGGAAGCAGAAGAGAGAAAGATAGCACAATGCTTCTAGCGTCATTGGGCTGGCATAGGTATGTCACTGCTCACCACCTGACATGGTACATTTTGTACTAAGTGTATGCAAGTCGGCCGGATGAACTATTCTTCTCCGATACAACTGTATACTTCCCGACCTTCGAACGGCTCTGATAACGATAACAATAATAATAACAACTACAACAAAAACAACAGCTGTGTAGGTTCCCCGTCATGCATCTTTTGGATATAGTATGTAAGGGACTGACACCGGGACATGATCAATGAATGAAACGGAGTCTCGAGAGAAAAAGTACAAACGTGCCCAAGGGACCGGACACGACCCTTCGCCGCCTACAATGAACTTGGAGCCCTACATCATACACGCGAAAACTCTATCATCGCGGCACTGCACTTTGAAGGGCTCCCCTCCCCCCCTCATGTCGTCGGAGTTGGTGCCTTGATAAGAAAAAATCTAACAAGACGCTGCGTCCCTGGTCGTTTCTCCCCCTTGCCGCGCGCGATCGGAGCCGTGAAGCATAGACTATAACACGTCACGAAGGTCCGAGCCCAGACCGAACCCTCGCGTCGTACAGAAAACAAAACAATCGGTGCCAGTGGTCATAGCGTCGGAGTTGATATCAGTATACGGCCCTACATTTACACGGCTCGCGTGGCATGAACGAGGCGGGGGGCTAGACCGCGCTGAAGGGTTGGAGGAAGGGGATGTCGCAATTCAAATTGGCGGAGGAGCGGGGGGAGGGGGGGAGAGAGTGGGGGGCGAGGGTATAAAGATCCCGATGTCGTTGTCACGACCCAGAGGGCGGTCAGCTCAGGGACTTGTATTTTTTTCAAATTGCTGATTGCGCTTTAATCTTTTGCGTTCAATCGTAAAACGATATCTCGGGGGAGTGTTGCGGCGGTAGGGTAGGGTGTCGTCGTCGGACTTGCCCCGATATCGATATCAGGGGAGATGCGGTGGCTGTTCGGTCCCCCCAAAAAACCTGATACATGTTGCAACGAGTCACCCGCGGGTCCCCATGCGACATTATAAAAAGATCTGGGGACAACCAATTCGAATTTCGAAAAGCTTATTATTGTGCAGGGTTTTACCGTGGGGCAGCCGTGGGGGGGGAAGAGATACGCGCGAAATGGGGCAGAGACGGTACGAGTATCCCTGGTCATCATGATCGTGATCGACGCGTGGAGCGCTGGCGGAGATGCAATAAGATACGCGAGAGAGGCTGGCGAGGAATACTTGGAAGTTTCCCGGTTAGGCAGCATCGAGGAAAATCCTTGGGTATGGGTCGACGCATGGGGCATGTCATGCGATGGCGCGATTATGGTTACCGATGGTGAGTGCCTCGAGTACCATAGAAGACGTAAATATTACGCTGCGAGGACTGAAGCAAGTCATGAGCGGTGTTGAGCCTAGATTGAGAGGGGGGGAGAAAAGGCCGAAACTCCACCCATACGACCGGAAATGAAGGGTGAATGGGGCGGGTAAGTTTGCCCATGTGGTAACGCGACAGGGAGAATCCGGGAGGGCGGAGTTCGAGTCGGCCAATGGCGACTAATACCGCCTCTCATTGGCCAGGGGAAAGTATGGTGATGAGAGAATATGGCTAGGCTGCGGAGGAACGTGGCGTGAGGCCAAGAATTCGAAGCCAAGGTTGCAGTCGTGGTCGTGCGAGGGCATGCTTGTCTGTCATGAGGCCGAATGGGAGGAATAGAAGCTACCTCGAACATTCACGGCGGACTTTGAGGTGTCGACCTCTTGCAGACTTCTCAGAGAAAAGAAATTGTGAAGTCCTGAAATGGAAGTCAACGTCAATGACAGACCTGTTTGTCACCACCCAAAATGAGTCTCTCCACCATTATTCTCATCCTCCAAAGGCTGATTAGAGTCGAGAACGCCGTCGCCTGGAACAGTAGGGCTAAGTTGCAGATTGCAAATTCACGAAGTCCGCGAAAGTGTGGAGAAGTATGGTGAAACGGAGTTCCGTGTTCTGGGCGTTTCTGATTTCTGCATAGGCCCTTGATCTGTGGCGTGGTGTTGGACTCCGCAAAGCTGCAAAAGCGACAGGAATATGTGGGAACGAGGTGAGGTTGAGACCCAGCGATAGTGACGGCGAGCTTGTATGAGAGAAAGAGGTGGGTCATGACATTTATTTTGACAGGTCGACGTGGAAATTCGAGGGGTTTTTTCCTGCCCACGGTAATTCATTTTTAGCACGGAAACAAACAGCATCACCTCGATGTTTCTCAACGTTTCTCAACTCCCAATACACGCCTTTTCCCGTTCCCCCGTGCCATAGGAAGTCCAACAGCCAAAATGGAGCTCAGCTAGGCGCCCGCTGCAATGCAGCACATAGCTGTCAAAGCGCTAACGCTGCCTCGGGTTCTAGTTTCACGAATTCTAGAAACATACGTTTTAAGGCTCGACGCAGGGAATTTAGTGGCAAGCTGCATACGTAGCCAAAACATACAGTGATCGTATATGTGTGTGTCAAAGCCATGCCCGTTCGGTTTGCTTTGGTACGGTCTAGTTCCGTTATAGCATTGGTATTCGGCTGGAAGACTTCGAGAACATACCACTATCTGCACAGTTACTCTGTAATCTCCACACTTCCCGATACACAAGGACGAACACGGAGTGGTTCTGTGGGCATTCATGTCACAACATGAAGTGATCTGGAGCAAGTCCACTTACTGAAACGTCGGACCGAGGACCCATTACCTGAACGCGACTTTGAACAATCAATTCGCGAGGCCACGCCCGCGCTTCCTCGGCCTGCAACTGGAAGCCAATGGGAATTAGGATCGTTGAGAATGACCGAGCTTCAATGAGGAAGCTCAGGTGCTGCCTAGCCACAAACTCCCTGCCTTCCAGAGATGAGCCATATCCGACCATGCTGAAACTCCCTCTTTCCGATCTAGGAGAACAACTTGACGAGGCAATAGTCATCTATTATCATTGTCCAGTATGGATCTATGGCGCGCTGCAAGCTCTAGTTGCCGAATCGGGTGGGATACTCTACGTACCGAAGACTTCATCTCGGCCTCGCGTCGGGTGTTAAGGAGGCCTGCCTTCCACTCCTTTCGAACGGCGAGGCGATGCCAATTTCGAATGCGGAACTTGTCTCTTCAACAGACTAATCCGTTGTGTTTGCTATATCGATTGCACGATCAACCCTGATCAGCAATTTTACCGCCGTTCTCGGTAAGTGTTTCGATCTCGTGCACGACCTTCTGGTGGTTGGGTTCCCATCTGATCTCTTCATCGTCAAGGTGGTCTGTAAGGAGGGTCGGTAGCCAGGCATCATCATCATCTAGAAGCTTCAATGCTTTGGTCCGGCGTTGAACAGCGAACTCGTGCTCCTTGATATCATCTTCTGTAGGGCGTCGTTGAGTCAGGCGGGGAACTTTATACCGATGGCATAACGTTCCTAAAAGACTCTGTAGCACCGTGAGGATGCCTTCATTCGCAAACCTTGCCTTTTCAACTAGATCCCCCGACCCAACGTTTAGAGCCCTTGTCGTGGTGATATATCGCTTGCCTGCAGCGGTATAAGACGTCTCATAGTTCTCACGTAAGGCGCTAGATAGGCGTGCGGTTGGCATCGTATGTGCGGTGTATCGCAGTGCGGTCCACGTAAGGACATGTAGGAATGACTCGACATCGTCGACTCGTCCTGGAACCGGTGTTTTACCGTCTTCGCTTTCCTGTAAAAGCCGAGCGGCTGTGAATTGCCAAGTACCCTGAGAACAGCATGGGGTAATCGT